>BGPR01001200.1:199404-294052 GCA_013235015.1 Araneus ventricosus | reverse complement strand
CTGCTTTTGCTTTCTTAATCTGCTGGGTTGAATGTAATATTGAAAAAAGTAGGATGAAGATCTTACTCGAGCAACTCGGGCGTAATTTGCTTCCTGTTAGATTTGTAGATGGAGGGGTTGAAGACCGGTGACCACCTGGAGAGCAGCGGTTGGGGTTGTCAGTAATATAAAGAAAAAACGCGACAGTAATATAAGGAAGAAACGCGCCTGTGATATAAAGAAGAATCAGGCTTTGAATGGAATATAACTTTCCTTGGAGTCTATTATTTCTACAGCAAGCTTTGCATTACTTCATAGTTCAATAAATCAAAATAATTCTCATGCTTGAAATTGTTTTCGTCAAAATTTAATGAACCAACATTTCAGGATGTGTTTTCATTAATCTAAAATTTTAACCGAAATAACTTCTCAGAGCCTCACTACATTTCTCTACAAATGCGTGCAATGAGAGAGGGCTTACAAGGAAATTGTTTGATATCACTTTCAAACTTTTATAATGTCTTCCAAACCGTTATATTCAGTCTCTGATAATATTTTTATTGCTAATAATTGACGCAATCTAAGACATAAAAAGATGTCCGCCCTCTCTTAGCCTGTCACACACGAAGGAAAAAGCTGTGTGATTGCGACAAAAATGGCTGTATGTGATGAAAATGCATAGAAAAAATTATTACCATTTCAGAACAAACTGATTTTTTTTTCAGGGGTCTGTTATTACAAATTATGGAAATAATTAAAATTCTAGCCTTAGTCCATCTCTGAACTAGATGTAAGCTTTCATCCGGATTGGAACAGACTGACAATGTCCCTAGATGATGACCAGTGAAATTTCTTAAAAACTCACTCCAAGTTTCGGAAGAAAACAAAAATTGGAAATATCCTGGGATGGCTTCAAGTGCCTTACCTTAAGTAATATGCTCTAAGGGAGATAGATCAGGGGACATAGCTGGCCAAGAGCGCATTCGGAAATTGTAAAGCTACTTTCTTGAGCACAGGAAACTTTAAAAAGTCGAGATTCCTCCAAATCCCGATGTTTGATTTGCTGACGATTAATATGTTTTGTGCTTTTGTACTTCAAATAAGAGATAATGCAGTCAACGAATAAGGCAGAATAACTAAGCATTTTCTTTCATTATTCATTACTCATTGACAGATTACTTGTGTATGACAACAGCGAACACGTAAACACATTTATTCGTCATAGATTTGGGACAAGACATATTTTCTTTCATTGAAGAGATAAATAACATGAGATGATATTATTTTTTATCTCTTCAGTTACTGGATTTTATTCTTGTTTGCTTGTATTTGCATGAAGAGTGCACATATTCTCACAGTTGCATTAAATTAGAATCCTATCCACTAATGTGATTGATATTTTCGAATACTTAATAATTTTTTTATAAATGAGTGTAAGATTATTTCTATATTCGTTTGAACTCAAAACGCATAGTTTACCAGGCTTAATAATAAAAGGAATTTTGCTGATTTTCTTTTCTTTTATATAATTTTTGGTCAATAAACCATAGCTCATCAATTTTTTAAAAAATAATTTATTTTCAAAGTTCAAATTTCATACATAAAATTTATATAAATCTTAGTTATTTAATATTCACGATTGCTAGATGTATTTTTATTTTGATTATTTTTTTCAATAGATTATTTTTTTAAACAAGATGAATGAATTCTTTTTATGCTGTTGTATTATTAATATGAAATCTTTCATAGCATGTGAAACGATTTCATTTTTAATTATATATGCAATACTTGATGTGCAGTCTCATGACGAAGGAAAGCATATTCAATTTTTAAATTTCCAAGCGACTATATCAAAAAGAAAAGAAAACGGTATTAAATCTGTAGTGAAATACAGTGGGTAGCCAATAGCCAATATAATATGGACACTTTAAACCTTGCATATTTTTTCGAATATCTCCCGAAATCCAGAATAGATTTTTCTTACAATTTCGAGCATGTAACGATTGGGCTTGAACTCACATTTTACAGCGAAGTTTCGATCACGACAGTATTTATTGGACCGATCAGAAAGTGATGAAGACAAAAAAAATTTCGACTCACTCAGTTCTAAAGAAAGCTGATAATGAGATCAAACTTTCATCAGTGGTTATGTTTGATTTGCATAATATTTACATGGATTTTCGTAAACATAGCACAAAGATTTGGAAAGATATAAAGGTTTATTTAAAAAAGCCAAAACTTTTCCGCATGTTTTTTGCTTATAGCCTGCAGAGTTTTAAACCAAAATGTATAAAACTTACAGAATACGTGACAAAATTTGTTAGAGAAGCATTGTATTAAAGATCATATTAAATACATTGAATATTAAAGGAAATATGAGTACGTTTAGTAAATGACTTTTTACTGTGCATGTGCGAAATGTAGTATAATTTTTCTTTCGTGACATAAGAACCATATATATAGGGCACTTATATGAAAATTCCAGTTTATTTCTATTAGTATTCAGAAACATATCGGCAGTGCAACTTTGTGAATTTCATTACACTCAAAGAGAGCCTTAATGATGAGGGTTCTTGAACAAAAAGATATTTTTTAAACTTAAATCTTCGAATAGTAATCGCCAAACTGTAATTTAAACTGCAGTAAAAATTATTTAGCACTAACACTCATATTTCCTCTAATATCCAACGTATATACTTCCCATTTTAATACAATACTTCTGCAACATATTGTCGAGTGTTCGGCAAATTTGCAGAACACTCGAATCGTACTTTTCTATGTCGAGTGTTTGCAACATATTTCCGAATGTCTGCAAATATATGCGATTATAAGCAAAAAACATGCTGAAGATTGGGATTTTTTTAAAGAAACTGTTATATCTTCCCGAATATTTGTGCTATGTTAACGAAAATGCATGTAAATATTATGCACATCAAACATAACCATTGATGAAAGTTTCATCTCATTACCAGCTTTTTTTGGAAAGGGATGAGTCGAAATTTCTTTTTTGTCTTCATCACTTTCTGGTCGGTCCCCTATGTACTCTCGTGATCGAATCTTCACTGTAAAATGTGAGTTAATACCTAATACTTACATGCTCGAAATTCTAAGAAAATTCATGTAAATTTTCTGGAGATATTCAAAAAGATATGGAAATTTTAACATGTCCGCATTATATTGGAAACACACTGTACTTCTACAAATGTCTAATTTAATGTAATTATGTCTAAATTACTTAAATTTTCGAATTATCTGTTCCAAAATTATGTAAAGTCTTAAACAATTAAAATATTTATTTAATTAAATGAAAAAAATTACAGCATTTGAACTGGAAACCTACTAACGTTATCTGAGCGTTAAAGAATTGCCGGTTTTTAAAAATTAAAAAAAAGAATAGCACCAAGTCGCAAAAGAATCTAAAAGATGCTATACAAAACAAGAACTTCAGAAACTTAATAGACTTAACCAGTTCTTCTAATATTTAAACAAAAATAAAAGCAAAAAAATAAAAATATATTTTAGGAGAAAATTCATATCAAGAAAGAAAGATAAGCTCAAGACAAATGGCGAAATGTTAAATAAAACCAAACTGTGAAAAGTAGTTCCAGCAAAAGATTTTTATTAAGATAATAAATAAATAAATCTTTCTTCCTCAGACGATGAAATTATAGACTAATTAAATTTCAATTCTTTTTTTAAATTCTTACTAAAATAATTATATGAAATTCCCATATTAAAAATAAATTTTATTCATTAAATAAAAACTAACAAAGAATTTTTAAATAATTTTTCTCTATATTTGAGTTTCCAATGCTGGAGACAAACTCCACGCACGAGAAAACTGATCCCGACCACAAAATGTGCTTCGGTCGGTTACGACATGGAAGCAGCAATACTTTCTGTAAGTATCCCTAACTTTTTAGTGTCAAGTATCCCAATCTCGACTTTTTCTAAATAATCTAAAACCACTTTGAATTAAGATACTGCATAACATCGTATGCCAAATTATAACTAGAAGTGTACTTAAAACTCAGAAATATTTTAATTCATAATATCTTTAGTAATAAATTTCTTATTCACTGAGCAATGAAAGAGTGAAAATTTACTTTTTGGTTCCCCAAAATGTACTTACCTACACACCATTACATTGGCTTTTCAGATTGGATTGAAAATCCCCTCCAGTAGACCATGTGACCAATGGTCAAATAAAACTGTCACACGTAGATTACCAATTTTCTCACAATCGGAGAAAATCGCGTGGTGTCAAGTATTCCTAGTTCCCCCCCTATAAGTGAGATTTTTAGGAGCTTGAACACTGAATTCTATGAAACGTCTGATAAAACTTACTAATAATTTTTCTAACATTTTGTCATGCAATCCAAATAACAAAACTAAACTAAGTAGTGCAAGCATATTTTTATTAAGAGTGTAAGAGCATATGTCTGACAGAAGCCTGACTGCAATTTATTTATTATTATATGAGAGTATGTTCTCAAAGGAATGGGAACAGTCAGATGTTATCTTGTTTTAAATTACAATTTTAAAAAGAAGTTACAATGTACGCAATTACGATAAGTTACGGAATGTATTTGTTTTTAATCATTTATTAAATGTTTGTTTAGTTTTTATAAATAGTCTTATGAATGACTAATTTAAGCAGTTAAATACACATGAAGTCATCAATAGGAAATGGATCAGTTCTTCCTTTTACAGAAATCTTCATCTTCATTAAAAACTGTGAAGTGAACTTTATGTCCGTTTGAATCATTTCACAATCAGTTAACATTTCTATTATTTTTTGTTTAATATAAAAGACGAAAGTGTTTTGCAACTAAAAGAAATTGTATAAGAGAACCATACAAAAAATTAAATAACCTTTTAATAAATAAATAAAATATTAAGAAATGAAAAATAAATATTTTTTTCCTTCCTACAGAAACTGGATATTTTCTTTAGATTTGCTTAGTTAAGTGCAGCTGAAATATAGATGATCTTTCAGAAATATTTGTTCTAAAAACAAATTGTTATCAATTTTTTTAATTTCTTATTTTTTATCTAGAAATATCCTTTAGAATTTATATAATTTTAGAAATTATCTAATTGAATTTTAGTCGCTGAAAATTTATGCTAAATTTTTTTATCACGGATTCAGTCCCATGTGTTTTTCTTCAATAATATCAAAACGGGACATTTCTGATTCTTCTCGCTTTTTCTTCTGCAAAACTGTTTCTGTAATCTTTGTATGCCAGAACATAACTTTCAATCGCCATTTCGTGTTTATTTTGACCCACTCGCCATTCTATTCTTCATGTCCTACCTATCCAATATTAGAAATAAGATATGTTATATCCTATCTAGAGATATATTGCAAAAGAATTATTTTCTTTCTAGTAACGGCTTTATAAATCTCTATGCATTTTCTTTCCTTCTTTTTTTAGATTTTTTTTACAATTCAAGGAATCGCAGGAAAGGTTTTCCTGAGACAAATATGCGGATTTGCTGTCTGTTCTCTTTTCAACCCTCTTCAATCTCTTTTCATTCGAACGGAATTTTTATTACTCGTTTGAAACGGGTTTGTCTAAAACTATTCCTAGAAACTTTTGATCGAAAGTTGTATTTTATGGTATTTTTTCAAGTGCTTTAGGTCATTGTTTTGACATATGACAAAAAACATCGCCTACTGGATTCAAAAATTTAAAATATTTTCGGTAGTGGCAAAATTCTTTTCTTCTACAAGCGTTTTCACATGAGTTTCAAGAAGTGTTTCCAGGGATCGTGTTTTTGAAGTACATAGTATTGTGGCTATATACGTGCCTTTAAGAAGTTGTTTTATGAAATATGGAAAAGACCGCAGTGCCTCTTTCCGTGATTTACAGCTATTATTCTTCGAACTTTTCCCACAGAAACTAAAACTTATTTTTTTCTTTATCTTCGGTGAAATACATTTTAAGAAAAGTTTATCGTAGTAATTTCTATAATTAAAACAATTCCCTCTAGAATATAGAAACCATTTAACAGAAATTAGTCATGCAAGATTGTCCTGTGGTAATTTCTTATGATTTCAAAACTTTTATAAAAATTGTATTTGAAAGTTGCATTCAGGTACAACCTTAAAACTTTCTTTTACAATGTTTCTGCTGAAATTGAGTGTTATTCAGGCAATATTTCTATAAAAGCCCGAAGAAAATACGCTGATTTTCTTTTATTTTTAATAATTCCTTTTCACTTGAAGCATTTCTAATATTTCAATGTTCTATAGGCTTAAAAAATATTTAGAAATTCGATGTTCATTGTACTTAAAAAATGTTTTAATTATGAATAATACCAAACTGCCTTTTATTATTGTTTTGATCATCATAACAGGATTATTATTGAATATTGATTCTTCCTCTGTAGTGTAATAATAATATTCAACTGTAACGGTTATTTACATTAAATTGTATTTGATTATTTTATTATTATCATAAATATTTACATTGAAAACATTAAATTATAGTTTATAAAAATTTGATTTAAAAACTGCTTCATTGATGTAGTTTGTTATTCGTCTTGTGAACTGATGATGCATTTTCTATGTTGTTAAGTTAACATCATTTCTGCGAATACGCTAAATCCATTTCAAAGTAAAAGCATAAGAACGCTTTTAAAATTTAGTTCATATGAAATTTCAAAATAAGAATTCCGAATAAACCAATTAATCCAGGAGGTGAGTTAGAAACAGCTTAGATGCGACAGTGTAATTAAAGTAACTACTCTTTTAGTTATGCTGTTTTCACTTTCAGCTTTTAATTAAATATCCCTCCAAGTGCTCTTAAAACAGTTTCTCTCCCTCGCTGCAGCTGATTTACAAGATCAGGCATAATACATTCAGGAAAGGAGCACTTTATTTCCAAGAGTATAAATAAACGAATCGTTTTAAACTTTCGCTGCGATAATTCTTAAAACCTTCAAAGTGAAGACAGCATCTGAAGTGAAATATTACCTGAAAAGAAATGACAAATTCTTTGACAATTAACTTCTCTCAGTTTCTCTTCAATTTTTTCATTCGTATTCCGTCTATTTAAACCCAGATAGCAATGAAAGCTTGTCTAAAAGGTTTGGGAAATCTTTTCGTCGGCAAGGGTAAAGGGTTGTCACAAAAGGTTTCCATGGCAGGGGTTGAACCTTTCGGTAAAGTAGCAGAAAGGTTCGCTTGTCAACAAGAAACAAGTTTTTCAGTAAGATTTCCCCAAGCTTTTATTACAAGCTTGTTTCAGGCCTTTCAAAAGGATGTTAAGAGCCATCCTTCGGCGGACACAATGGAACCCCCTTCCCAAGCCGTACTCCTACAGGGGTCTAAACCCCTTTTGCACCCCCTCTCAAAGTCGTACTCCTAAAGAGGGGTTCAAACCCCTTTTTAATCCCTCTTCTTCTGGCGTCATCTTAGAGTTATCTGGAATGTCATTTAATTGTATCAATTAGGAATCTTAATTAATCAAACGTATTCGGACGAATTCGTTGTAGATTGTGACAAAGCTTCAAGTTCCTCCGAGCCGGGGATCTAACACGCATTCATAGAGTTGGAAAGCAAGCGCACTAACAACTGTACCGGACGGGGCTACAGACGATGGGGCAGGTGGTTCATTAAAAGCTTTCCTACGTCAATTTTGCGAGAATGGTTTCAGAAGCGGTTTGCTAGAAAATGCTTTCGCGGACTTGTCGTTCAAACCTTGTCGGTGAGGTAGTTCATAAAATTCTTTCCTACATAAACCTTGTGGCAATGGTTTCCGCAACGGTTTGCGCGGAAATGCTTTCGCGGACAGCCTATGGAAAGTGAAATGGCAGCCTTTCCGCAACCTTCTTTTTCATCTGGGAAAAAGGTAGAATAAAATGGCAATTTTGATCGTAAAATTTCAGATGGCACTGCATTACGCCACTGCACTCCAGTTTCTAGAACCAGGGTTCCTTTTCATTTTGGATGGATGAAGGTGAAATTTATTTATTTATTTTGAGGAAAAGGAAGAACAGGGGCGGAACGCAATAATGAAATAGCAGGCACAATACGAGTATAAACATATAAACGATTCGGAAAACGAAACTAAAAATGGTTATAAAAATAAAAATGAAGAGAAAGGGACGAAGAGCAAAGACAAAAGGAAATAATTTAACGTACCTTATTTGTTCAGAAAGGCGGTTGATAAGTAACATTATCGAAGGAGGTAAAAATCCATTTTGTAATTGTTGGCATTTTAATGGACATTTTAGTAAATATATTTCTATTATTATTTTTCAGTTCAACATCTATGAAGAAAATCAGTTAACACATCCTAAGATAAATCTATATACATAAAAGAAATACTTTTTTTAATTTATCATAAAATATTAAGACTAAAAACAATGCGTCATAAATTTTTAAATTCATTTATTATACATTTTGAAAACATTTATTATTATTTTTTTAAACATATATACTTTTTTAGTATACTAAAAAGCAAATGTGTTTTATATTTTCAATTATTTTCTATCTTCTAATCTTTAATTTGTAAACTGTCATTATAAATACTTTGAAATTAATTCTTTCTCAGTTTCACTACTAGGTGGTGCCACACGGATGGAATCAAATTTAAGTAAATTAATCCTTAAACTGATAACAAAGTTCAGAAAATACTAAAATAGTTTACTTTTAACGAGAACATACATAAAATTTAAAAAAAAAATACAAAATTTCAAAACAGTAGCACATCAGTAAGGTAGTGAAATATAGATTACCATATTCTATCTTTACAAATATGAAACCAGTCAAGTTAAATAAAAGTAAATAGTAAAATTATTTCTGTTCGTTGCAGTTCTCAAGAGCTCAAGGGAATAAATCGTGAATAAAGCTCGAAATATCACGGATAAATTACATACGAAAGTTTGCATGCCTTCTTTTTTATAATTTCTATTTACTATTTCTATTTTTTATTATTTATTCAAATAGTAATTTGAATCATGACTAAATGGATTTAAAATGAAGCTTTAGACATTAGCATTTTCTTTAAAGTCGGTACACATGCTGTAGCAGCAGAATATTTAGTTTTTCTTTCCGGCTAACACAACTGCTGTACAAGTAATTAAAATTTTGCCGTCCATCAGTTAATTCTGTCTTTCACTGCTGAAATTAGTTAAATGATTGATTCGTATACTTATCCTATTCATCGATCCATGTTTGTTGTGTAGAGTCTGGGATAAAAGAACAGTACTTCCAACGACGGTGAAGGGAAACCGCAAACCTTATATATATTTATAAAAAACTTATTTTCTTTGTATGTATGTATGCTAGTTTTTTTCTTCTCTAGGCACGACAAGTCCATTTGACTTTCCAGGACGAAATTCGGCACAATGATGGATTAGTACAAATGAGATCTAACGTCGTAAAAATTATTTTTAAATTAGAATTTTCGCGAATTTTCTGCATATATTCTCATCGGAGAACCGTAATGTTTATATCTTTGTAAAATCTAGAAAAACCCCGTTCTAATAAGAGTAATTTGAAGCTGATGTGTAATTTCCTTAATTTAAAAAAAAAATTCGAAAACGCCATACTTCTGCAAACGATTAACGTCGCGTGAAGAGAAATATTGTTCTTCTGTGTTTTCATTTATTGAACAGCAGAAAAGAATCTTTCATGCATTTTTTAGCTTCTGATGCTTTATTTTACAGCATATATTTCCGGAAACATTTTGTTCGTTCTAAAGATTTTGAAGCTTATATATTTGATCAGATCAGTTTTAATTTAAATAGTTCTTACATTTTTCTTTTATTGTTCTATTGTGCAACGTATATTTTTGGAAACTCTTTTTCATTTTATTTATCTTGAAGTTTATATATTTAATTAGCAACATCGCGTAAATTCTGTATAGTAAAATTGTACATTTAAAGATGTATTAGTATTAAAAGGTGTATTGTTCAAAAGAAATGTTTCGAAACTTCTCACATGTTCATTCAAACCATACTCTTATAAGGTAATCGAAATGTCTATATTTGAAAGTTTTAATTCGCCAAGAAAGGATTTAAATGAGATTTACATTTGTTGCGAAAAGTAAGTGACAATATTTGTAGAAAAAGTAATGGAGAGGGGTATATAAAAAAGTTTCGATACTGATCAGCGCCAAGTTATCAGCTAATAAATAAGTTACCAATAAATTGAGAGGAGGAAAATCACTATCTTGTTTCTTAACTAAAATCCCCATGTTGAGATGTTCCTAAATTTCTCTCAATCCATAAGCCAAAGACTGATTATGATTAGGTGTAAGGCATGTTTAGTATTACACCGGTTTGAGCTCAGTGATAGCAATGTAGTTTTTCATATTTCGATTAATTGTGCCCTTTGGACAATAAGTACGATCTGCACTGCATACGATTTGATTAGGTTGGAATTCCTACCTCGCCTGGACAGATATCTAGGTTAGATATGAAAAGTATAATACAAAGACATACCATAGGCATAGAACATATAAAAAAATGCTGATACGCAAAAGGCATAGAAACAGTGATAAAATAGATTTAAATAGGACCATAGTTAAAGGCACAGAAGCAATGATATTAAGAAAATTAGGAAACAAAAACATATAAATTGAGCTTATAAGAAGCAATTACAAACAGCAAACAAAGCAAATAACATCTTTCTTTTTGTGAGATTCAGAATTGATTAAATATATCCTATACAAGTTTAGGACATCATAAGACACCTAATAAAGAAAATTGTCTTTTGTAAGTTATTAGTTTTAAAGCACAATACTGTCTTTAAACGTTTGGAAAATAAAATAAAATAGGCATAGTCACAAAGAAGACGTAAATTCAACATACAAAAGAAAAATAGTAGCAGATGCTGTAGATAAATATAGAATCTTTCTAGAGATTTGTTGAATCTTGAATACACAGTTAACCCAATAACTGAATACGGAGCTTGTCATGAAATACACTTACTTGGTGCAGAAATGGCCTTCGTGGAGAAAAGAGCGGCGAAAGAATATTGAAATAAATATGTTGAAAACTGTGTATTTTTCTTTCCTGAAAGAATCTGGGTAAAATTGTTGTTCTACATATCTATTAGCTATATTATTTACCTCATACGCCTTCAATTATCTGGATATAGTGTATTTAAGGTCTAAAATAAGAGCTTTTTCTTCATCTAATTTCTGAAATATTAAGAATAATTTATCCATGGGTTTCAAAGAACATATACAGATGAATATGGAATATCTGCTTTAGTACTAAGCATGAAAAATGGAAAAAAATTGGTTCGAACTCTTACAGGTCGCATGATCTGGAATAGAAAATGTATACAGTAGTAACGCTTAACTTGTGATCAGTGACTCTATCCCATAATCAAATATTGGTATATCTTATTAAATTCTAACATTCTGTGCGCACACGAACTTTTAAATCTGCCACTTTCTCTTATCTACATAACAAACATATAAAATCTAAGAAAAAATAATAGAAACGTTCCAAGCAATATGTATTTCCTATTCCCTTGGGAAGCTCGAGTGTAAAAGGCATGTGAGTAAGAATAAAAAACTAAGAGAGAAAAATATATATTTACCACTTAAAGTACAAAACGATTACGGGATCTGATGGATGATGCGCGTTTAACAATTTTTTAGGGAATTCAGACAAAATTTTCTTCGGATAACAGGAGTATTCATGCCTAGTTTAGGATCAGCGGGCACAATTCTACACTAATTCTTCTCTAGTGCTAGAACAGGCAGACGACTCCCTTCATTTCGCGTTGGAATTGAAATGGAGCCAAGCTGATTGATATACAAATTAGATTGCCGAAAGTTCGGATGGCTTTTAGAGGTGCAAATGGATGAAGGCTCTGGCGCGCTTGCTGCAACTGTAAACAAGGGAAATTGGATTTGAATCTATTCATGCCTGCTTGTTATTCAGTTTTGTTGGCGAAGTGCCCTGGATGAATTTGCATAGGATGCAAACATTTAGAAAGTACTGATGCTCATATGTTGATATGATGTCATTGATTGATTTATTTGGACAATCATTTTGATTATGTTCTAATATTAAACAGTATATATTTATTTTAGTATAATATTATTAACCCGAGAATTCATATTCATCAGATTTATCTTCTATGTATTATGCAAAACTTTAAAGTAGAAAAATTTACATTTTAATAAAAATTATATGAATTTAAACTGAAATTGAAATATAAATATTTGTGAATTGGCGATTTTGAAACTGGAAAAAAGATAGAGATTAGATAATTAGATCAGCTAATTAATGATAGCATTTTTATTTCTAACTTATTTTAGGGATAGAAAGTGAATAAATTTGATTTTTCTTAAAATATAATTATGTAAATAACACTTATCACTAAATACAAACATATCAGTCATTGTCTCTAAAATTAGCTGAAAATAGCATGACTAAGGAATAATGAAATGTTATATCATGCATTCATTATATGGGTCCATTCATAAGAAGCTCTTGTTCTTGAGTGGTTTATTAAATATATCTCAGAATAATGATTGCCATGATACTGTCTGTATTAAGTTGAATATACAGAAATATTGATAGAATATACATCTTCAAAGAAATAATAACGGTTTATTAAAAAACTGCAATCCAAATATGAAGGAGTACTTATATAATACCCAAGGTGTATTCAGTAATATGTCTGAGCGCATTATTATTCTTACAGTACGTTTCCACCTGAAATCTTTATACTACCGTTTTTTTTACAAAAATCTGCTTACTGTAATAAAAGAATAGATAATAGCGCTTCATGAAAATTAATGGATATTTCCTCAATAAAAAATCCTTCCATTCCTCATCATTTCTTTGAAACCACTAATGAACCTGTATATGATATTTTATGTCTAATATCATGCATTTTAATGCACAATTATATAATTCTTTTATGTATCACTGCATGTAGTTTCACTTCAAAAGAATTTATTGTTCGCAAACTAAAATTCCTTAACAATACAACACTCCATGAATATTCTTATCTATACATTGATCTACAATTCATACCTAGAATATATTTTCAACTCACAAGAGATTTTCCAAAACTGCATTATACTTGATTTCGTGTACTTCCTAAAACAGTTTTTAAAACAAATTTTGATGGAAATGCATTCCGTAATAGATAAATTTATGTACTCTAAATTAATGTATTAATTAGGGTATTGATAATAATTAATTGCTAAATCCTTTAGAAGACATTAATGCATTACAGAAAACACATTTGTTATTTTACTCTTATGTTATTTTGCTATCTCCGTTAAATAGATTGTCTTTGTAATTCACATACATATTTTATACCATAACCAATCCATCCATATACATCTTTATATTACTCACTAATCATTATGTTTAAAAACCTGACTCCAGATTATAGATCCAATTTTCGAAGCATGCTATCTAAATACTTCTTTATCCCAATGCAAAAAATTATTTTTGCAGGTAGAAAGATTAATTTTGTTGGTCCAGTGAGGGAAGCAACAATTTTCAAGCAATTATATATCTCTTTGAAGACGTTCTTCTGTGAAACTTCTTACGTTTATTTAAGATATTATTTATTCTTATTTAAGAAAATTCCATTAACTGAAATCTTAACATTATACAAACAGTAAGAATTAAAGCTATGTCGTTATTTTTGTTAAATATAAAAAATATTCAAACTTAAAAACCTGATTAAAGAAGGAAGAAAGACACTATAGTTAATATTTCAAAGAATTGAAAAATTTTCATTTTTATCTGTCACAGATAGTTTAACGAAAACTTTTGTAACTCCACTAGAGATTATAAGACAATATAAAAAATCGTTCGAGCTTTTCTAATATAAATTTATAATCTCTTTCGAGGAAAAAATATTTTTTCTATCTTCGGTGTAAATTTTTCATTGAAAATCATTTAATAAAAGTTTCTTTTTTTGGCAATAATTTGATTTTTGAAACTTTTATTTGGTTAGCTACGGATGAACATGGATTGTAATACAAACGCCTTTATTTGAAGTTAATTCCTTAATCATATGAAAAATTAATTCAACTGATTATCGAAGTCAAACGTAGAGAATTCCTCATTTCAATGGTAACTTCTCAAATTGCGACTATTCTTTTTATATCAAAAATCTCATTTTTCAAGATATTATGCATGCTTTTTATGACAAGATGTTGTTTCTTACCTTCCTAAATTATTTATCATTCTATATTTACAACGTTGAGTACATTTGAATCAAATGCAAAATAAAAAGTCATATTTTTATGAGTGAATTAATATATTGTGATCTTTAAAATGTCTCTACATTCTTCGCTGTCCCATTAACTGATTGGCAAGGAGCTCAACTAAAACAAAGTATAAAAATTTTATTTCTCTATAATGTTTCTTGAATTTATTTAATGATCACACAGTTTAGTCGTATACTTAAAATAAATCTTGTAAGAATCTTATCCATAAACAGTTTATTTAATTGAACTTTTTTATTTTACGATATCTAATCAACATTTACACATATTTTATCACTTTTATTTCACGAAAATTATCTGATTTAATCACGTTTAACTTATTTTAAAAAAGTTTGTTTCAGTTAGTGAGGAAGTGAAAAATATTATTTTACCAAATAATTTGGAATTTTTTATATCCACTAAAATAGTAAATCGGTATATCTTTCAACGATATAATGTCCTAAAACACACGTCAAAGATTATTTCTCAAAAAACAAGATTAAGATAATGGAATAGCCACCACAAAGACCAGAATTTAATCCCATATAAAATTTATGGTAAGTTTTGAATCAGAAATTCCGTTTTGATGAGAGAAGAAATAAAAATCAATTTTTTAAGATGATAAAAAAAAATGGTGCCGTATCAACCAGGAGACAATGCAGAAACCGGTTGGCAGCCTTAATCAAAGACTGAAAGCATTAATTGAGGCTAAGAAAAGGCTATATATACATTGGACACACCGATATTTTTTAAGAATTGTTATGTTTTTTCAGTTGTAAGATTTTGACCATTCGAATAAATTTGAATAACACATAATTTATAATTATATGAAAATGTTCTAATTCTGACTTATTTTGCGATCAAGTTTGAGTTCTTTGAAGTTTTTTCTATTGAATACGATTAAAATTAAAATAAAATATAAAATTAATATATTTGAGAAATAAAATATATATTTATTTTCTGTAATAAAAAGTGTAAAATTTTCTATGGCTTTCTAATAATTTTGAACAGCGCTGTGCAGTAATGTATTTATTACTATAAACCTACGTTACTTTAAAATAATCTGAAATCTCATGTGTCGACGATTATTCACTTCCAGCTTTATAAGGTAGGAGGTAAAGTAATCCATTAGACAATTTTAAAGATATCTGTTTGTTTGCTGACATTTTTAGACGATGACGGATAATAGAAAATGAAGGTTTAAACGAGTGACGGTTATTCGAATTTTACGGTAACTAATTTCAAATTACCATATTTTTATGACATAAATCATTTTAAACATTGAATTTTTACCAATTGAAATTTCCTCTCTAAATGTAATTTGCGTTGATAATACAGTAAATCACCTAACACAATGAAATTCTTTTTGAAAATTCCTTTATTTTCTTTTGTCGGTTCCATACAGAAAAGTAATCTTTTTATTTTATTTTAGAATCCCCGCAGATGAGTGACACGCTGATAAAGTTCATCTGGTGGATTCTTTCAAATTTTTCACCCTTGTTCAATTTTAATTTTTAAAGAATTTCATTGTGTTAGGAGATTAATTGTTTTTTATTGTTATCTTGGTTGCTTGCAGCATTTTAGCGCAATCCAGACGCTTTTTTTTAATATTGCTCTTATTGATTCGTGTTTTTACGTTAAATGTAATTTTTTATTTGGTTATTATTGTGATAATAGTTAGATTTGCAAAACTTTATACAGTGAAACCTGTGTATATCGATACATTCTATAACGATAAACCTGCCTATAACGATTTCTCTTTGTCCCGGCGAAATTCCTATTTACTCAATATATTTTCAACCAGCCTATAATTATATTTTCTTTCGTCCCGGAGGAATTCCTCTTTACTCAATATATTTTCAACCTGTCTACAACGATAATCATTTTTAAGACTCACCTGTCTATAACAATTACATCAAGCTGGTACAGCACAATCCTATTTTTTACGTTTGAAAACGACTTTCTATATTTAAAGAATGTGAGATTACAGGAGAGTCGGAGGGAGGTGGTAGGAAATCGCAGACTGTTGTAGCAGGAGTATCCTGAAGGGAAATTATTGAAATGTCACAGATGTTTGTTGCCTGTGACCCATGGTAGTCACTAACCTGTTCGTTCGCATTTAACACTTCAGACTTATAACTTTCCTTGAAATCGCTTTTAATATGTTAACATCATGAATCTAGGATAGTACGGCTTAAAATATTGGCATTTGCAGCCTAAAGGCGCAATTGATCAAGACTTAAAGCAAGTTGATGAGAACTGAAAAATATGGGATTTTTCAGTCGATGATACTTTTTTGAAAAAGAAAAGATATTGGACATGTTGTAGAAAAAAGTAAAGTGAATACCAAATGAAAACGAATTAAAGTTGCCGTAAATGACGATTCTGACAAAGTTTTCAACTAAAATTTTCATTTTGATCTTAAAAAAATTTCAATATAAAATTTTATATAGGTATGTAAAAACATATATTTTATTTGATTATAAAATTCAAATTTATATCAGCTATTATTTGTAAGATGAATCAATAAGCGTAATAAAATATGTTAGCATATTAATATCATGCACACGCACATAAAAATTAGATGCGCAAATTTTCAAACTGTCTATAACAATGCATTTTCGAGGTCCCTGTAATATCATTATAGACAGGTTTTACTGAATACCATTTGATGAATCTTTGAATCACGTACTCCAAATGAGATGAATACCTTCTATCCCAGCAAATTTAATGCTTCTCTTAATCAAGATTGTACATTATGTGATTCAATGAAGACACGATAAATTAATACTCCTATGTGGTCACAAAACTGTACCAGAGAATACATGCAGTAGAAGAATCCATCCCATAGGCCCTTTGGCATCTCTTCGTCTCACAGTGTACTCTGGTCTGCAAATTATGTTAAAATCTGTCAGACTACGAATGGTTCATTTGAAATCTGTGTAGTGAATGCGTATCTACTGTTTTGTAAATGAATAGTTATTGAAATTTAAGCCATATTGATTCAATTCGTTTTGAGAAGATATCGCTTCATCAACACTTTGACTGAACATTTCAACTGGAATTATTGTCAAACGATGGTACTGTTAAAGCCAAGAAGAGAATAGTGCCTCATTATAAAATTGCTTCAGTAATATTATGAAAATTTAAAACGATATATTTCTCCTTAAATTTGTTATTTGAGTTGATTTATTTTTAAGATTCCATTAAGACAGTTTAGTTTAGTTTAATTTAGATAAATTTGTTCAGAGTACTCGAAAGTTAAAGCAAAATAATATTGTCTCTTTTAGATAATTAAATCAAACTAATTGCATATACTTTCGCGATGAAAATCATAATTAAGTGATGCTTAATTTTATAGGATTAACTCAGCTCGAAAAGATTTCCCATTTTCTTAAAATTGCATGAGAAAAGGGTGATTTACTATAAGAAAGTCCTTTTAAAGGTAAGTACAGTTTCCCTTAATGGAGAGAGAGGTTCAACACCTGAGCCGTTTGCAGGGACGATAGACCTCCAGTAACTCGTTTACTTAGCATATTTCAAATATTTTCTGTTAAAGTCAGGCTCGAAAAACATGCTAACGTAAGCCTTCAAAGTGTTCCTTTGCCTTTGATGAATCACCCACTACCCGAGCTCGATGTTGCAAACAGTCATCAAGTTTTATTTTTAATTAAACATTTATTTTCAATTCGTAGAAATTCTATTGCATTGTGCTAGAAATATTCCGGCAAATTATTGTAACTTCCCTATACCTAGGTGATAAGCATACTTAACAGTGAACATTCCAAGATATTTTTATCCTCAAAACCCAGTGGTATGTATGATTACCACTTTCGCTTTCCACTGAATGTTCTCTGATAAGTATATTTACAACGCCTTATTTTATAAATTTATTAATAATCTAACAAAATTTGAGTTTTTTTCTGTTTAGAAGATCGGTTTATCATAACATAACCCAAAACAATTTATTTGGATATGTCCCGGAGTTATGTCCTTTAAAGTTATATACTAGTGAATTTTATTTGTTCAAATCTCACCTAAAATAATCAATTATAGCACATAGTAGTTATAATGAAGGCATTTTCCATGCATTCCGTTATTACTAGCAATAGTTCATACTTAGTATTTAATTTATAACGGAAACAATCCTTTTAACATATTCAAACAATTATTCCAATGAAACGCCCTGATTTTTTACATCTCCGTATTTATTTTTTCCTTATATTTCAATTTTATGTAAAATACTGTACGGTTTTATGAAGAAATGTATTTTTAAATGCTTCCATTAATACTAGAAAGTAATTAAGCACATCATGTATTTTTCGATTCAAAAAATATATATGATCTTTTGGATTTCTAAGATATTGGAAGACTATTTTCTTATTCCTATAAAATCAACATTTAACGCTGAGAATAATGATTGTTAAAAATATCGTACACTTCTATTTGATTTCACCACATTGCATTAAAAAAAACTTAGGTTCCAAAAAAAATTATAATTATTTTGCCAAAATATCTGGCTTAACTTGTCAAATATATAGAGAAAGTGTATCGTTATAAAAAGCATGTAAATTTTTCCTTGCTAGGAATGAAAGCATTTGGAAATGAAAGTGGGGATTATTTTAATTAGTCTGCAAAAGAAATGTTTATTTTAAGGTAAATTTCTCATCCATTTCAATCGAATACAATTCAAGATATTTTTTAGTCTTAGAGAAAAATGGAAAAAGACGCCAGCGTGATTAAATCCCTTCAGTCAGTATTTTAATCAGGTTGAAAGATTTTATTAAGCAGACAGGAAAACCTAGTAAAAATTTAGATATGACAATGATGTATAAATTTTATACTCAACGTTATCTTGACAATATATATTTCGTCAAAATGTATAGGAAATAAAGTTTAGTATACCATTCCAATTTATATGTATTAATCATTTTAGCTATTGCGATTTTATTTAATGATTATAAAATCCTGGAAAAGTGTATAGATGTGTACTAGGGCCATAATGATAAATTTATTTTCAAACTTGAAAAAATTAATAATGCTTTAGAGATATAAAATTAGAGAATGTGGAATGCACAATCTTTTACTTCATTAGAATGCTCAAAATTGTGTATATAAAACGTTTAATAAACGAAAAAGGTAAACAAAATATTTCAGAAATTTAAAATCAAGGCACAAATTTATTGGCAAATAGTATTTAACTACCAGTATTTCCATTAATAACATCGACTGAGGCTCTAGTTATTAACTACCGCATACATAAAAACTTCTTTTAAAACTTTGTAACATTTATTATTTCTACATTACATTACATTACACCACCTGCAATACCATGTTTAGAACCATTTGGCTCCTCTCCGGTTTGGATGGATGAAGGTGAAAATTATTTTTTTAAACGAAATACATATAACAAGGACAGGAACAAACAATAATGGAAAAAAGGAAGAAACATACACTGGACGAGAACAAGCCTAAAAACAACACGGAGAACGAAACAATATGAAAAAATACAACTATATAAAATAGATAACGATTAAAAGAAAAGTTCAAAGTTTCCGGATATGTATGTAAGTCCAACAGGATACGCGCGTGCTCAATGAAGTTCCTCTACAATTTATATCGTTCTCGTTACACATTAAGAGCATTAAGAGACGAAGTTGGGTTCTTGACAAGCTATTTGAGAGAATGCTTTTAACCATTGTAGTTTATTTTGCAGTGCAGGAGTCTGGGAACGCCAGGAGACGGTAAGCGGACATTTGATGACATAATGAATTGAATCTCCTTTTTCTTTGCATGAGCAGTTATCATGTGTTCAAAGATTAAAGAAAAGAAGGGAAGAAGGGAAAGCCCCGTGTCCTGAAACAAACATTAGCTCTTCTCTACTCCATCCTACTGGCTTGTTTGAGACCGTTGGTTTTATTTTGTATGTACTGCTGCCAGTTTCTCCGTTATCCCACTTATCTTGCCATCTGTTTAAAGCAGCAGACCTTATTTCCAATTTCAGGTAGGAAAGTGGCCTGTGGAGAAGGAAAGGGTCGCCTTTTGTGATAGCTTCTTTGGCTAATTTGTCTGCGCATGCGTTTACAAAATGACCGACATGGGCTTTAAGCCATCTCAGATGAATATGTTTATTCGAAAGTAAAAGTGTTTGCATCTCTCGGACCATACTATGGTGGGATTTAGTATCAAGTATGACCATCAAGCTAGACAGACTATGTGTCCAAATTTTGTTTGATCTTTGAATACATGAATCTGCTTGATTTGCCATTTTAATTGCAAGAATTTCAGTTTGAAAAACCGAATTATTGTGTTTCAGTTTAACTTACCATGAAACTATTATTCCATGATTTTCGAGAATGCAGTATGCACTTCCAATGCCTTCGTCCGTTTCAGATCCATCCATATAGATAGCTTTGGCTCTTGAGCCTCTACGATCTTCTGCAAAGGAAATTTGATTGCGGAGAACATTTGGAGGATGGATACGAATTCCACTGCTTTTGCTTTCTTAATCTGCTGGGTTGAATGTAATATTGAAAAAGTAGGATGAAGATCTTACTCGAGCAACTCGGGCGTAAGTAGCTTCCTGTTAGATTTGTAGATGGAGGGGTTGAAGACCGGTGACCACCTGGAGAGCAGCGGTTGGGGTTGTCAGTAATATAAAGAAAAAACGCGCCAGTAATATAAGGAAGAAACGCGCCTGTGATATAAAGAAGAATCAGGCTTTGAATGGAATAAAACTTTCCTTGGAGTCTATTATTTCTACAGCAAGCTTTGCATTAATTCATAGTTCAATAAATCAAAATAATTCTCATGCTTGAAATTGTTTTCGTCAAAATTTAATGAACCAACATTTCAGGATGTGTTTTCATTAATCTAAAATTTTAACCGAAATAACTTCTCAGAGCCTCACTACATGTCTCTACAAATGCGTGCAATGAGAGAGGGCTTACAAGGAAATTGTTTGATATCACTTTCAAACTTTTATAATGTCTTCCAAACCGTTATATTCAGCCTCTGATAATATTTTTATTGCTAATAATTGACGCAATCTAAGACATAAAAAGACGTCCGCCCTCTCTTAGCCTGTCACACACGAAGGAAAAAGCTGTGTGATTGCGACAAAAATGGCTGTATGTGATGAAAATGCATAGAAAAAATTATTACCATTTCAGAACAAACTGATGTTTTTTCAGGGGTCTGTTATTACAAATTAAGGAAATCATTAAAATTCTAGCCTTAGTCCATCTCTGAACTAGATGTAAGCTTTCATCCGGCTTGGAACAGACTGACAATGTCCCTAGATGATGACCAGGGAAATTTCTTAAAAACTCACTCCAAGTTTCGGAAGAAAAAAAAATTGGAAATATTCTGGGATAGCTTCAAGTGCCTTCCCTTAAGTAATATGCTCTAAGGGAGATAGATCAGGGGACATAGCTGGCCAAGAACGCATTCGGCAAACTTGATGACAATGCATAGCAATGCTTGCCGTGTGCAGATGAGCATTATCGTGTCAAAAAGAAAAGTCAACTTGACGCAAAATGAACGGCAACTCTACGGGTCATAGAATTTCGGTTATGTACAATTCTACTGTTAATGTGAGACGAATGACTTGTAAAGGGCGCAGATTAACAAAATTAATTAACAGTACCTATGTACCAAGCTATAGTAAGAGAAGGATCCTTAGCTACCCTGGGTGTCCCCAGACCCTTCTCAGCTCGATACAGAAGCAAGGGATCTTTCCACTGTTGGTCCCCAGTCTTAGAAGTTCCAAGCTGATGGATCCCGGCACTACTGTAGTATGATTTAACGATGAACAAGCATAAGAGATAATTGGCGTAATGGTCTCGGCGAGAGCATATTTCGCTGTATCAATCTTCTGTCAAAGGTCATGCTGCTGAAGTGTGTAGGTCACACGTCGAACAGCTAAAGTGGCAAATTTGAGGCTATGGTAGCCGATCTAACAATTACTCTGTATCCCCGCTTTGCTGTGGCTCTATGTCGAATAATACCGTTATGACGATGACATCTGCCATTGTTCACCCACTCATACCAACATCGCCTAATCGCCGTTAATTTGGTGGATATCGTTCAAATTTGGTGGAGAGATAAGGAACAGCAACTAAAACTATTTCACACAATAAGATATGGTTGCAAACGTTTGTTTGACAAAGTAGAGAGTGCTGTGTATCTAAACCATTAACATGCGAAGCTGTTCATTTACTAAAGACAACCATATTTCGATAAGTTATCTTCACAAAACTAACATGATTTCGTATATGTTCCATGAATTAATCCATCTAATGTACTATGCAGTAGGGAAAACATTTTGGCAATTGAGATATTGTATGAAGAATACTATATAATTTATATGATTGATTAAGGCTATTTTTTATTAATAGATTCTTACTATGTAGATTAGAATAGCAATATCCTTTAAATCTTTGTATTTCACGGCGCATTTAAAGAAAAAAATGTGTAAGGTGAAAAGAAATTATAGATTTATTTCAAATTTGATATCACCTCTCAAGAAATCAAACTTAGTAGTAAATATATCAATTCTTCATTTTATAGAAACATTTATCTATTTTCAAACAACTAAGGAATGGTGTTCAATGTCTGTTTCAATCATTTCGTAATCAAAAGGAGAATTCATTTTCTGTAGTTCAATATAAAAGTACAAAATCGCTTTTACTACAAACAATCTGTAGTTAAGTGCATCGTACAGAAAATTTTATAAACTTTAGTTCAAAAAAGTACCAGATATTTTTCATGTTACTTTCTAACTTCGAACGATTTTTCAGAATTCAATTTGAGAGAAAGAACTCTATACTCTCGGTTCTATCAAGATTTCGATCACATTTGTCTTCTTTTTTTATACCAAAACCCAGGATCTTTTTCTTAAATTCTACTTTTCAGTTTTTCTACGAAACTGTTTCAATAATCTTCGGATGCCAGAATAGAAATTTCTACCACGATTCCATGTACGTTTTGACTTATCGCCATTCCAAAATTTTTTTTCTTCTTCTTGCCCAGAAAGAAGTTAAAAATTATTAATTCTCAGGTAGAGAACTCTTACAAAAGATTTTTTCCCGTGTAACTGGTTTTTGATCCTCTATACTATTTCTTTCTTTCTTTCTTCAAATTTTTCATTTCAGAAAATCTAGTTTTCCACAGACAAATGTGCTGCGTGTTCTTCAACTTTTTTTCTACATCTTTTCTTTTAAATAGAATATTTATTACTTAGTTGAAAATGGTTTGTCTTGAAAAACTTTTTAGAGGTTTTATTGAAAATTCCCTTCTTATGAAAGGTCAATGTTTAGACATAATGCAAAAACAATTTTCCCCGGATTCGAGGGTAGAATCATATAGGCTTGTTGGGTAGTAGGGAAACATTTCTAATCCGCGCCACATTTTATATTATTTACATAGAAAAATCTTCAAACATTTTTCCCCGAGAACTATTGAAAATATTGCTTTAAATACTTTTTAGAAAAATATGAACTAAAACCTTTTTTTAATTTTTTTTATTGACAGTCTGTTACTTACTACATTTGCAATATGCACTATATGATCAAAAGTATCTGGACACTTTCAGATTTAAACATTTTTTTGGAATTTCTCCATTAAGGCTGGAGGAACTGCTTTTAAACTTCCATCATGGGATGAATAAACTTGAACTCACATTTTACAGTGAAGATTCGATCACGAGAACATTTAGAAGACCGACCAGAAATTGATGAAGGAGAAAAAGATTTCGGTTCCCCCCTTATTTCACAGAAAGAAGGCAATTATTTGCGATTTTCACTAATAATCTTGTTTGCTTATTAGTGATTGCTATGCGCATCGCTTACATGTATTTTCATAAAAATAGCATGTATATTTTGGGAAGATATACAGGTTTTCGAAAAAAAGCTTTTACAAAAAATCCCAAAATTTTCTGTGCGTCTTTTTCTTATAACATACGGAGTTTTCAGCCAAATTTACAAAACTTTCAGAACACGCGACAATACATAAGCAAAAAAATCTACTAAAAATTGAAGTAAATATTTTGATATTAACGGAAATATGAGTATTAGTAATAAATAATATTTTACTGCACATATGCTAAACATGGCATAATTTTTCTTTCCTAATTTTAAAGTCTTATATTAACCGTTTGATTTTAAAAAGGGACTTCTGTCGAAATTACTTTTTTCGCGTTTTCGATTTGATGAAGATAGTAGT
Source organism: Araneus ventricosus (assembly GCA_013235015.1). NCBI lineage: Eukaryota > Metazoa > Arthropoda > Arachnida > Araneae > Araneidae > Araneus > Araneus ventricosus. The sequence goes on along the minus strand of BGPR01001200.1, from coordinate 269,639 downwards.
TTAGAGAAAAAATTTAAATTCTGTTATTCATGGCAAAGTTGTAGTAAAGCATCAATTTTCCGTATGATGTGAGAAGGACTCTGCGCAGAAGGGGATCTTCTATTGACCCTCAAAAGGACTAAAATTAATTTATATCACTATTTTTACTATTCATTTTTGTTTTTAAATCTTAATTTTGCATAAAAGCAAATAAATTTTGCATTTATTTTAGTTTAAATTTATTTGCAAATAAACATCTGGAATCCATTCCGGTTTCGTCCACTGTGGTTCAGATATCTCTTTTTCTAGAAGATATTTAAATGATCATCCTACATACGCTGAACAGGAAGTATTGGATTGGAGTTCTAAAAATTTAGAAATAAGATTATGTTCTTTAATTATTATTCTAAAAAATATATATTCTTATCTTAAATTTCTTTCAAAAATATACAAAAAACAATTGTATCTTTCGCCCAACAGCACGCAATTTATTTTTCAGTCTTAGTTAACTCAAGTAAAATCGAAGGAGAGAGATTCGTTTAATTTGAGTATTTCTTTGAATATTCGTATATTTTCTTTGTATTGAAATTTATTTCCTGAAGAATCAGTACTATTTGAGATGTTTTCTTATGTGTATTTCTTATCATAAAGAAAAACGTTTTCCTTCATAAATGCTTACAAAGAAATCATTTCTCTTACGTCGAAACGTGACCTGATTTTAAAATGGATTCGGACTGTAGCCTTGAAATTTATTCATGTATCTCTGATATAAAATGCTCCGCTGTATGAATACCCCTGTCGCAAAGTATCACTGATTGTATCATATTTTCGATTTCAGATTTATTTTCTCGCAAAGATTGGAATTTGCAACTTATTAAAGCCCTAGTTGTTTTCTTGAGGAATTATTGATACAGCGTTTAGATGGACTAGAGAATGCAGTGAAATATGTGGAAACCAGAAATTGGTATAATGTTAATTTTAAGGTCGTTTGCTTTTCTAGATAGTGGCACATTGCACAAGACACAGCTATCATTCAAAGCATTAATTTGTATATTGTTTAATCTCTTCATATTGAACCAGGATTCGACAAATAACTCGCTAAGTTTCACAAGCTGAAACATTTTTACATGACATGAACATACATGGGAGGTCATTAAAGCGCATGAGGAACAAGAAATACAGAGAAAGTACAGTTCCCAGAATACATTAACGGAATTGTGGAAGAACACAAAAAAAAAGTTTAAAAGCAAACGATTAACAACTTCTATCAGGAACAATTTGATAGCATAATAATAATAATATTAATAATATTTGCGAAAAATTGAAAAAAATCATAATATTCGGAATAAATGGTATAAGAAGTTAATAAAATCTCTGCGCTATTTTCAGAAAGAATATTTCTATATCTACTCAACTTAGATAACATTTAAACCTCTGATGGATATAAATTATATACTTGAAATAATACATTTGAATAATATGCTTGAAAAAATACATGAAAAGATAACGCATGTAAACACTTCTAGAAATTTTTAAAGAATTTTTCTTATTTCAAGAACATAAAATTTACCTATAAAAAGATGCTGGCATTAGCTAACAACACGTCCGCATTTAGTTTTACCGCATCATGGTTAAAAGCCTAGATTCGCAAGAAAAACCATAATTATGTAGCAAAAGTTTTTTGCTTACGGCTTAGCTTGACAAGCATAAGGAGAAAAAGTATCTCTAGGAAAAATCGGCGCATTTTTCCTTGTTAGGAGAAAGATGCAGTCGGTAATGAGACAGAAGATTATAAGCAAATGTTTGCCGGAAGAAATGTGTTGGAAAAAATAATTTTTTACCTGCATAACTCTTCTACAATGCCATATATTTTGTCCAACAGATAGAAGGGCATATATTCCACGTTAATGAAATTATAAGACACAATAAAAGCAATTGAGTCTATATTTATTATAAGAATAACCAAAAAGTATAAAATATCCTTTTTGAAGTAAGAAATTGTTCTTAAAAATAGAATTGTGCATTTCTTATATAAAATAATATTAAATAGATATTGTATAAGTATTCAATTTCTAGCCCACCATTAATACAATCGTTTTTAAATAATGTCATTAAGAATATCAGGAACATTATGTTAATTTACGTTACTTGAAGGTCTTATGTCATATTTAAGTAATATATAATTTAATCAATAAAAAATGCAACATTTTTATAATAACATTCTATGTTTGCAATAAACATATATCTTTCATTGCAATATGAAAGCAAACGTCTAGAGATCCTTATTGAAATATCATGGAAGACCTTATCGTTCGCATGACTGTATTTCGAGGGAAGGTCCGAGACACGTCAGAAAACATTCAGAATATTTGTATTCCATGCAGCGCTGATTTCAATCCTCTGTAAGAGCTTGTGGTCAAAATTCCGAACACCTTCTGTAGCATACTTATTTTAGCTGATGAGAATTGAGGAGTTTTTTTATATAAAAAGTGAACATATGCTCTTTTTCTGAAATTCACTTTTTTACAATTTTCAACTCTTAGTATCCGACTCTACAAAGGTGCAGTCTCATTTAGTCTCAAAACTTATTCCTTCCTTTATATAGCTACTCAACTTTTGCAGAACCTAAATATATCAACTTCGAAAACTCAGCTTTGTAAAATGGGTATGCACACTTTTGATAAACTTCTCAATTTCATGATTAAAATGTTTTGCAAAAATTTCCTGCTTCTATCATCTTTTTGCCTTCTCTTCTTTTATTCCTAGATATTAAAGACGGCATTTTTTACCTAGCAAAGTACGTGATTCTGAATAGTCTTTGCTTCCCTTGTCCCTTTCACAACTTTGTAGAATAGTTAGTGGATCATCCTGTGTATAAAACTCTAACCATTTTATTAATAGTTAAATGGTTTTATTTACATGAAATATTTTTTACTTCAAAAATACATCTGATTGTTTAGATTTCTATTAAATTCAAATACAATCTTCTTATTCTCAGATAATCAATATTTAACTTTCAGAATGGTGATTATTGAAGACAAAGAACTGTCTTGTTTTCAGTTTAGTCTTGCCAGAGAAACGCTAATTATATTGCTAACATTTCTAGCTTAACTTATCACATATAACCGGACGTTAATATATCTGAAACTAAACTTAACTTATTGCAGATATGAGGATGTGCATCATTTGAAAAATCATTTTAATCTCTTCTTGTTAAGGAGGAGAAGCATTTACTGGTGAAACAGAGGTTTTATGCGATAATTTGTCAAAGAAAAACTTCTTTGTAAGGTTAATTTTTCATCCAATTAAATCTTTTACAGTACCAGATCGTCTAACAAAACAAAGTACATATACTACACATTATTGAAATCACAATAGACAGCATCTGACTGTACATTTGGTCTAAAAATAACCAAAAAATATAAAATATCATACTTTAAACAAATAAGTTGCTTTTAAACCAGAGAGTTTTACTTCTTTTAACAAATAACATTAAATAGATATTTAAGTATTGAATTTCTAACTTTATATTAATACGACAGTTTTTAATATAATATTATTAAACTTGTCAGGGTTCTGACGTTAATTTCAATATCAGGAAAGTCTTCAATCCTCTTTAAGAAACATTCCAATGTTAACATAATTCAGTCCATAAAAACAGAAAAAATCCTTTCCATTTCAATATTTGAATTACTCCGCTTATACATCGTCAAGAAGTTTAAAGAAAAACTAATTTCACAGTGCTTTCACAAATAACTTCCAAAGACAGCGAAATAATCCAATCGTGAAGAACACACATGAAATTAAAGTCCATAAACTCGGTACAAATTACATCCACAGATAGAAAAACATCTCACGGGCTGTCGTAAAACCCGAGATCGTTTATACTTCGACACTAAGTTTGCTTCGGAAGATAAATGGGACTCCTCGATAGTCATTGATTTATGAAACCTGTAAACAACCTGAACCAAGCGCATCGTAAAAACTTCGCAGTGATTTATAGAATGAGTACAAATCTGTATTATCTACGGCACTCAATAAAAATGGCATTAAAACTGAAACATCCAAAGGAAATTCATTTCATTGCATACAAAAGAAGTTAAATAAAATTCAAGATGAAATAACAAGTTCCCCATTTTAATTAATTGAGAATTTTTGTAGAAAATTAATCAGTTGCTTTGTTGGGAATTTTTTTAAAGTAATGAAAATACATTGTTTTTATAGAATTAAATAGTTAGTTATAGTTAGGGTTTATTAATTAGATTCACATGGGAATATATATATATAATACATTTTGCTTCGAAGTCATTTTTTAATTAGAAGGAATCGGAAGTGACTCGTATACAGTTTATTTAAAATCTTTCCAAAATTTATTTTTAAGCACTTTACACTAAGTACTAGTTTGCTGCAACACAGATCGGTTATAATTTTTTAATAAAATATAATCTGTTGAAAATAGGTGCAGCATTAAATATTAATAAAAGTATTTTATGAAAATAACTTTTAGAATTTCTGTCTGATTAATGTTTGATCAATATTATTTTATTGTAAGAAAATAATTTGTTGAAATTATTCGATAAAAGTCGGGAAAGACAAAATATAGACATAATGAAAAATCCTTTAATAATTCTATTCCTAAGTTTTAGCAATTAATTAAATTGGTGTTCTGAAGAAATGAATTTATGAAAGATTTTGATTTATTATATTTAATATATTTTATTCCTTTCGAAAATTAGCATTTATCTAAATTCATTATCATAGCTGTAAAACAATAACTTCAGAAATTCATTAATTTCCAATGTCTGAAATATTATAGTATAGGAACATTAATCATTTTAAGCAATAAAATGAGCCCTCTACCAAAAAAATGTTTTGCTAAAATTTTCACACCAATGACTGTAATATTTTAAGGCCGCTGTGGCCTAGTGGTTAGGTCTCAGCCTGAGGGTTCCAGGTTCGAAACCCAATTCCACGGAATATCCGTCGTGTATTGGTGCTGTTGCACGCCAAATCATACGTAGAGTCCCTCCTCTGGTGTGGTGCGGAAATGTAGAGAGGGTGGGGTGGCAGCTCATATGTCGTATTCGTCATGTGACCGCGGTTGAAAATTACGAGATTCGTCCGAAAATAGCCATCGTATTGCCTCAAAACGGGACGTTAATGTAACTAAACTAATCTGTAACATTGTGCGAAATAGCACAAAAATGAAATATCAATAACTATAGAGAAATTCCGACCAGTACAAAGCTTACTGAAAGAAAAATTAAAATCGAAATTAGTGAAGAATAACTGAATGCAGATTAATTAATTCTTCGAAATTTGTTTTGATAATTATTTCTGTGAATGATAGAATTTTACAACCATAAATCGTCAGATAATTTTTGAATTGAATTGTTCAAACTTTTAACTTAAAAAAGGATAAATATTTTGAATTTTTTGCTGTAATTTTTTTGTGAACTTTCCGAGAATCTCTTGAGGAACTGTAGGGAATAATAAGAATTTAATAAAAACATTTTTTTAAAAACTCTGATTAGTGACCTATAACGCAGGACTTTTATTTCACTTATTTTATAATTTTTAGCCTTTAAACTGCAATTCGTCATTTAAATATTATGGAATGATGTATCGATTTTTCTCGTGTTAATTGACACGACAATCTCGTGTTGAGGTGACACCACTCCAATGAGAAAAAATTTAATTGTATCGATCTATTAACTGGTAATTCATTTCTGAAATATTAAAATACTTTATTGTCATCCAGAACACGCAGGTGTACAAAATATAGAAAAAAATATAGCACACTTGGAAGTAAGTGAAAAATCGGTTACAAAATTCAATTTATACAAGCACTAAACAATCAATTTAAATAAATGTAGAAATTCACAATAACAAGAACAATTTTCAACTGCTTTGAGTTGCTCACAATATCAAATGTAATGAACATTATTCTATTAATCTTATTTTGAAACTGTTATTGAAATTTTATTTCCTCTTACCAGAATAAATTCAAAATTTCTTTCCTGACAAATAAATAATTCCCAGTATGGCTATAAAACTATATGTTTATAAGATTTAAAACATAATCAGCGGTTTTCCAATACAAATTTTACATCACGATTATCTGAAAATTCATTGAGAAGAGCTAGACCAGAAACACTTTTTACAGTTTGGAAAACTGAAAGATTATTATTTATTGTATGTTATTTCATGCTAGATTTCCTAAAGTGTATCCAAATTACATAAAAAACTTTTTGAGAATATATGTATGTTGATGGAATAGTACAAATCCAAAACAGAATAAATTAAAATGAATTATCTGAAATGCACATACATGAAATGTGTTGAAAATCAGAGAAAACGCTTCCTGTTCCCTTCGGTGCACACTAATTCTCATCTGTAAATTGAAATGCATTTATTATTTTGAAAATTACCATATAAATAACTTTTAATATATATGTTTTTATACAAATCTTACGAATTTCGATAAATATTTGGGTTCATTTATTCTTCTGTACTATCCAAATTAAAATAAATATTCTCACTAATTAGGACTAAAATTTTGTAGAAAAAGGAAAAAATGGTAATTTGACTGGGTATATGTATAAGTTAGTGAAAACTAATCTTATTGGCATATAAATAAGTTCAAGTAAAACAAGATATTTTCTTTATTAAAAATTTTGTCAAACTATAATACGTAAGTTGAGAAGTTCTTATTTCTCAGAAGACTGAGGAAAGTAGTAAATGTGTTTAATTAATTTTTGGATTCACAGATCCATTTAAACATATAAAATTGTCTTACATGTGATTAAATAAATGTAATATATTAACTTATTTATGTAAAACTCCTTAAAAAAATAAAGCTTTTCGTGAGTTCTGAGAAAAAGAACACTTTTGAATTTTATGACGAACAAATCATTTTTTAGATAAAATCAAAATGATATGTTTGTGCAAAAGGGATCAAATTAAATATTTTCTTAGAAAAATAAAAGAATTCATTTTCCAAACAGGTCAGTTTCCAAAGCATACAATCTAGTCGTGAGGTCACAGTTTTTAAAACCGCGACCAAGCAAATACGTGTTTTATTTACTCTTCGACTACTTCCTTCTACTCTTAGTATTGATGTGCTGAGGGGGCTTTTTTGTATTAAAAAGAATACAGTTGAAATTGATACATGGATTATATGTATTTAGAATTTTGAAAACAAAAATGATGAACTCTATTAAGGAAGTTTTTGAAAATATGTTTAATTAGGCATGGATATATAATAAAATTATTTATGAAGTACTTTTTTAATTTTTTGTAAATTTCATTAAAAAAAATATTAATTAAGAAATTCGAGATAGAAAGATTAAATAATCTCAGCTATTTTTGAATTCAATTTTAATAATTCAAATTGTATGTAAACATCTATACCCCTTAACTTCAGAACGGCGACAGCTTTAGTCATAAAAGTTTGTCCAGGTATAGTTAAGTGTTTAGTTCTACTCCATGATATCACTTATAGCACAGCCTAGCGGGGGAATTTGGAATTAGAATTTTCATCTCTAAAATGGCATGAGAGACGAGAAAAAAGTTAATTACAAAGTTATAAACAATTATTGATTTAATACGAAAAAACGCATTGCGCGCATCAATTCTAAGATTAGAATGCTTAAAACACGCAATTGTTTGCTCGTGATTTTCAAAATTGTGACCTCACGACTAGATCGTATACTTCTCAAACTGTCCTGTTTGGAAAATCTTGAAAAAATTAAGTTTAATGTTCAAAACATTTGCAGGTATTAGAGGCAGCGATGCTACTAGAGGTTATGCATGGTGCAACTTTATCAGGAATTACTAAGAGTTGCAACCAACATTCTTCTCAAACAGTACGTGGTCGCATGAGGTATGTTTTCGTTTAATAATGTGTACTACAGGCAGAATACTCATTACTGGGAGATCAAAAATTATAATATTCTGTCGAAGTTCAACATTTAATTACGCTGATCGATTACGATTTAATACGGAGTTTTCAGTAATAGGCTGATACTGTGCCAGGTTGTCGCCTGCTTGGTTGCAAAGTGTATAGCAGAAATAAGTCCAAAATCAAAATCTTAAATGTGACCACGAGGTGGAAATAAGAGCCTAGTGATAAGTAATTTCTCAAATTTTCGACACTTCCATCCCAATTTTGAAATCACGACAAAACCAATCCATTGTGTACGTGTTCAATTAATAACACTCTGTGAAGCGTGTCTTTTCGCAATAAATCAATGATGTTTGACGATTTTGTACTTGACTTACTTCCTGTATCTTGTGATGCTTCCAAGATAGAAAAATTGATTTTGAATTTTGCCGGTAGGTGGCGATGAAAATGGTCTGACTGTATAGCGCATGGCTTCCTTACAATACCAGGACACCACTTTTATAAATAATAATGAAATTATGGGGTCTACAGAGGGGGGGGATTCAGGATTTTAGTGGGCACCAATTATCAAAATCTACATGTGCAGGAATGTAAGGAAATAGTTATTCCTATTTTGATTATTGTATAGAAAAAAACTGACGATTGGTTGCATGCATTTCTATGCTAAATGACTCGAATGCTTTAAAAAATTTCCAAAAAGGAGAGATAACATATAAGAGGCGAAAAGTCCCTTTGAAAGGCATTGATTCACAATAATTTCGAATTCTATAGTAAATGGTATAAAAGTACAATAGATTCTAACAAGTGTCATAAACACCAAAGTGTCAATTTCTTTTTGATCGTTATTAGGTAAAGACTGAAAAATTGCCCCTTTTGAACAGTTTTTTTTTTTTTTTTTTTTTTAATTCGTTTTCCCCTGCTAAATGCATATCACCACTATCTACCGTTCTAAAGAACATTGCATTTCTACTCATTAGTGGTCAAAATACTTAAACTTTTTATACGCCTTGTATGCATAGTAAAGTCGTTCAAGGGTTTATTACACTACTTGAAAATCTAATTTAAAATTATGTAGAAAATTTCGTAACTTTATTCTACGAAATGCATTAAATCTATGCCTTAATTTAAATAAAGAAATTCGGGTGCTCCTCTATTGCTGCATTAGTCTGCTAGTAAGGATAGATTTAAAAATATTTAGATAAGGGTTGTCGCTTTATGTCTTTAAAAAATATAAATCCTGTTTTGTGAAACCTTTGCACACGAAGTGGATGAAACAAAGACGACGCTGCGTACTTGATTTGTCCTGAAATTTGAGAAATCAGAAATATTCTACAAGAGCAAAAACAATATTAAAAAAGATTTCATTTCAATTAGTTTTGAAGTACTTATTGAAAGTTACAAAATTTATAAATCCTATTCATTATTAAGGGATAATGATATCGAAACTTTTAACTAAAAGAATCAGGAAAATCAAACTGAGGAAATCTTGAACTATTTTTTGCCAGCCTATAACGAAATTAATGTATTAATATTCATTAAATAACATTTCTGTTTCGAAGAAAACAATATAGAAAAGAATTAAACAATTGTAGCGGTTACAATTCACTGCCTTCTCCTTTTTATGGTAGGTGGCGCTACTAGAGCCATCCGGGTTTTTCCCATATGCCTCTCTCTCTTTTTCTTCTTTGTACTTGTCTTGTGTTGTTGTTTTCTGTCTTGCGTCTTGTACTATTTAATGTACTGTGTCGTGGAATTTAGCCATCTAATAAAAATGGTTCCTGAAATTGAATTAATTCTTCAACAGCAACATTCCATATAAACATGAGTCTCGTCCCTCTACACAGTTGTGTTCTAGCGTATCCATCAATAATTTAAAATACAACAAATTTTCAATCAAAATTGAATGCTTATGTGTGTGTGTATACGTTAAATTTAATATCCTACATTAAGAGTTCAAGAGTTTAGGATAAAAGTTACGCTTTCTAATGCGTTTGACAATGAATATGAAATTGAGTATTCATATATTCAGTAAAAGCAAGATTCAATGTATCTCAGAAAAAAATTGCTATCCAGTTGTATTCAATATTAACATTCTAATTTTTAATAGGAAAAACATGCTCAGGAAAATATAGCAATTAAATTTCATTTTCTGTCAAAAAATAATATCATTGCAGTAGTACTTTATACATAAACTCATTTTAAACGATCGTATTTTATTTATTTTATTTTATTTTATGAATTTTTATAAACATTTCAGAATTCATTTTAAAAATTAAAATACTAGGAAATTTGATTTTCTGAAAGTTTAAAGAAAAACTTTTGAGACCATTATTTTTTTAAATAACATTCGAGAAAAGCGAAAAGACTTTCTTTCCTGTTTCTATTTTCAATAGTAAGCAATAAAACTGAACCAAAACAAATATAAAAGTTTTAATAATAAAACTTTTCATAAGCATACATGTTATTCTGCAATAAAGAAAAACACCTTCTAAATAGCATCTAAAACCTCTAACTAAATATGAAGAATTTTTTATGCTATAATGTATTTTCATTGATTAAATAATCTATATATATGTATAAAAGAGGAAAGTATGTGTGTTTTCGTTTTTCTGGTTATGTATGCACCCACATACCGCTGGACTTACGGCTATCAAATTTTGCACAGTGATGGATTATCACAAGAGGGAGGTACGGCCGTAAAATTATTGTAAAATTCGAATTAGATTTTTATTTATTTAATTAAATAACGAAAATTAAGTTATTTTTAGAAGTTTTTCGCCAATAACTTCTGAAATACTTATTGCAAGAAAAATATTTTTACACCACTATAAAGAGCAAACGATTATCTTTGTAATGATACTAAATTAATTGTTGTACAATGTTTCTCCAATTTTTATAAACATTTCAGAATTCACTTTAAACTCAATTAATAACAATGCTTTCTACTGTTATAAAATCAAAGTCAAACCAATTTATTGTTTCATCAAATCCTTTATTCACGTTTTTATACCAATGTTAAAGTTATGAGAAGAAATATTGCTTTCTTTTGTCATTGACTCCAAGGTAGACTTCTTACTTCCGCTGTTACTTCGTAGCATGCGTTTAACTTCCGTCTTTATTTCGTAGCTTTTAAAACGCCCTCAATTATCCAATGACGTTAGTTTAGTAACTTCGCCATGTTTCGCTTAGATTTCACAAATTTTTAATGATCCTATCAGTGTGCAGCGACACAGCGACCGGGGAGTAAGGGAAGTATAGATGCCGTAGATGCCAGTTTTAGGGTTAGCCATGGAGACAAAACATTACTGCTTTTGTGCCGGTTTTTAAAGCAAAATATGATTAAGGGGCGTAAAAAATAATACCAGGCCTCGAGGGCCATTTCAGCTTGGTAAGTAAATGACAACTGGGGTGAAAAAAAATCATATTCCCTGGGCGCCACTTACCCACGCTGCCACTGACCTTGTTGACAAAATTTCGTCCATGTTGACCACTTACCACTGACCATGTTGACAAAACGTTAATATGTTTGTGTCACTTTTTAAAGTCGAACACAATAAGGAGTCGAAAAACACCATGTCCAGGAAGCCGTTTACGCAAGTTAAGTCTCTTATGATGAAGGGGGGGGGGGGCGAAGAAAATAATTTTATGACCCGAGCGCCACTTATCCTCGTTACGCCACTGTCAGTATGTGAAGTCATTAAACTTTAACCGCGTCCCGTTCGTACCGAAGAGAGAGGGCCTAAGCAGGAAAAGAAGGAATGCTGCTTCCGGTCAGGCAGAAGAGGGGCATAAAAAGCAGGATATGAAGTATTTCTGTTATCTCCGTAGCAATGATGGGGATGGGAAGATGGAATTCGAAGGGTTGTCAGACTCCTGTGAAGTGGTTCGAAGTACGGAGACGATAAGAAGAGGTTAGTTTAGCTGCTGGCCGAGGGGTCAAAGACACGCGAAAGAAAATCATGGAAAGGCGTTACAGTGAAAAACTATTTAATTAAGTCTAAAGTGTTATAAATACAATTCAATATTGCTAAAATACAATGTTTCGAACAGTAACATTGAATTTTAGCAAAATTGTATATCCTGAATACCAAGAACACTTATAAATTAAACACATTATTTAAATTGCATTTTCTTCAATACTATTCGAAGATTAAAGTTTAAAAAATATCAGTTTGTGCAAGAACCTTCATCATTTAGCTTCTCTTAAAGAGAAATTAAAATTCACCTCACTGAAATGCCGACAGCTTTCTGAATATGAATTTTAATGGGATTCAACTGGAATTTTTTTCAAAGTTGCTCTATATATCTGGCTTTGAAGTTATGAAAGAAAAATTCCGCTGCGTCTCGCACATTTGCAGTAAAAAATTATTTAGTACAGACACTCATATTTCCTGTAATATTCAACGTATTTACTTCAATGTTTAATATAATACTTCTGCAATATATTGTCAAGTGTTCTGCAAATTTCGATTAAAATGAACGAAAACTCTGCATGTTATAAGTAAAACACATGCGGAAAAATTTGGGATTGTTTAAATAAACATTTATATCTTCCCGAATATTTGTGCTATGCTTACGAAAATGCATGTAAATATTATGCATATTAAACCATAACCATTGATAAAAGTTACATCTCGTTATCAGCTTTCTGTGAAACAGGATGGGTGAAACTCCATTCTCGCCTTCATCCCTTTCTGGTGGTCCCCCTAATTGGCCTCGTGACTGAATCTTCACTGTAGTATGTATATGATACTCTATTGAATGTCACACGATTCTCCAGAACTGATTTCGAAACATAGTTTTCGTATTAATTGCAAATTTCTCGCATTTTACGAAATGTTCCATAACTTTTGTATGCCAGTGTACTTAGACTTGAAAATATTTCTACCCCGAGAAACGCCGGGTATATAAGCTAGTAATTAATATAAAACTATATTTCTTACAATGAAATATCATAAATTTTGTATATTCAGCTTTCCGATGTTGTTACAATAATTAGGAATTTTTCAACGTATATTTTAATTTTTCTAATATTTCTAATCAAAAAAATTTTCTTTCAGATAAAAGTTTTTTGGTAAAGCATAAAATGTTTTTTTTAGCTGAAAAAGAAATTATCAGTTAATATTAAGGATTCTGTAACCGATGGTGAACTATCCTTGAACGTCTTGCCTCTATTTCCTTGTCACAATATGATCTTGTGAAACGAAATTAGTTTATAAAATGTTGCCGATAGATGGCATCACCATTTTTAGTTTAAATTAACGTTATGTAAGGAATTCGAATCACTTTCAAAAAGTAGTCACTAATATTGGCATGCATTAAAATTATTTCGAATTTAGTTCAAATTCTATTCAGAAATTTAAGAATTTTTTTTAATTACATTGATGTTCTTTTTTTAACGAATATTTAACGAAATGTTCCAAACTTAGTACCTCCAAAATGTATATCATCTTTTGCGTTTACAAAATCGGCTTCAGAAAGAGTCAGAGAATTTCTCAGTTTGTTTCAGAAAATCCAAAATAGTTTCTTTGATTTTGAATCTGCTATTTTTGGCAGGTTAAACAAATTATAACTATATCTAAACTTAAAATATATCAGTTTGAAAATTTTTTCACACTATATATGGTAGTGCCCTCTATCGAGTACAGGGAAAATTAGTTATAATATTTCTGAAGTTGTAATAGAATTCATTTACATTTAATACGATTTCAAAACAATTTTCATTTTATGCATTCTTTGAAATGCATAGCCTGATTATTCAGTTAGTATAATTATTCTTAATATTAACAGAATAAGCACTCTTTATTTAAGATTCTTCATATCTTTTATATTTTGAATAGGTAAAACCATAAAACCTTTCCAAGGGAAATTTTAAAAAGGAAAAATAAATATATTTTCAGAATTGCAAAAATATTATCGGATATTAAATAAATTTAAAATAAAATTTTTGTGTTATTACATCGAAATTTTACATAAAAATCTGATAAATTAAACATTTTTTTGAAAATTATGTATAGCCAAAATACAAGTAATTTGGAGTTTAAATGAAACTGAACATTTAAATTTTAAAATGAAAAATAAATAAAATGCCTTAATGTAGTGCATAAATATCAGATAACTACTATTACAACTGAGAATCTAATCTAATATCATTACAATTAAATTAATTACTTATTGAAATATATCCAAAACTATTATTTTTATTTTAATCTCGTGAATTATATTTCAAATTATGTAGTATGTGCTTAATACGGAGAGATACTTGATTCTTTCCGTCTATAAATATTTGTACATTGCCATGATGCAAACGTCATCTCAATTTGAGAAAAGTTACATATTTCGCATTTTTATAATATTGCATTGCGTTCTGCAGACAGGAAAAAGTTTACAATTATTTCAATTATTATTATGAGGTCTCCCCTTTCTCTGGTTACCACAAGATGCACCACCTACGAAATCCCTAAGGTATCTGGAGAGGAAGGAGTGAGAGGTCATAAAAAGAGTCGTAAAACGACCCTGTATTACGCAACCCGGAGAGGTTCGGACGGACAGTGCCGATATCGGTTGTTGTAGAGCGCCCAAGTTGAAGCCGACAAAAGAAGCAATTACGTTTTGACCCTTTCCATTGATTAACTTGGAAGGGAAGCGCATGTCTGTGGTTGGATGATTTGTTCGACACCCGGACAAGTCATTGAGATTTAACTTTTCGGCCACTCCTCTGGGAGCTGGAAATTAGGGTTTAAGAAGTGAGGACGTATAGAAATAGGGATCAGATTCGGAGATCTCGAGAAGGGATCTCGATCACTTGGACATTACGGGCGTTTTCTGACTCCGTAAAAAATAGCCAAACCCTTGACTAGGTTAGCTCCTGTGGAGAGCTACGGAAATTGCATCATAGCATCCCTTTGGAGGATTGCTGGAGATTAGCGAAGCGTATCCGCAACCTCGCTGTCAATTACCGTTCCCGGTATTTCTTACTCATCCTGAGTACACTTCTAGCCAGAGCCTGGCTATTTTAATCCCTGTGGTGGATTACAGAAATCGATTGAGCGTTAGCTAAACCTCAATTGCTTCTACCTAACCTAGGCACGTCTTGGAACTCGCTCTGAGTTGTTGCAACTGCTGAACTCTCATAATTCAAGAACTTTCATCGTTTGCATTACGACTGAACTCACCTTGATAACTCCGACTAAGTCCAGTTACGAACTATATTGACTCTCGCGATCTTTATCCGGGACTCATACTCATTTCTTGAATGTACAAAACAATTGTATTTTATTGACCTGTAAATAGGCCTTTATTCAAGAATCTTTATTAAATTTTGATGTGCTGTATTGCTGTGTCTTGTTGATCTCTGATCAGACCCCGGTATCACTGGGCAAAGACCTTACACTTTGAAGCTCTATTAGCCCAAATATATTGTGTGATGTATTGTATGATGTGCGATGCTATTGTGTCAAGTACGATGTTGTTCGATATTCTTAATGCTGTACAGTATCTTGAAGATATTGTAACGATATAGGCCATCATCTTGCGCTATTTAGGAAATTTGCCAGATGGATTGTTACAAGACAAATTACCAAATAATATATAAATATCCAACAATCAATAATGTTTATTTAAAATTGAAATCTGTATGATGAAATCTATTCATTTAGTTTATTATTTTTCAACAAAAGAGCTTATTTTAATTATGAAATAGCAATAATTAGTCTTTTTCTCAAATTTTAACGAATATCTTTTCATTTATTTTGAATTATATGTCAAAAAGAATAAAAGATTTCATGAATTCTCGTTGTTAGAACATAAAACGCATCAAATCTCTACTGGACTTAATTCAATTATAGCACGTAATTCTCTCTAGGAAGCTGAAATTGTCTTTTCAATAAATTAACTGGTTTCACTTATCCTAATAAGACCTTCTTTTCGCGAGGAATGAACATGTTTATAATAATCAATTATGTATTTTAAGTTGAATTATAATTTTTTTATTAAATATAAAATATTTTCAATATAAATATATAAATTTATTAGATTGGAAGACCGTTACCATTCAGAAAATTATTATTATCTTCTTATGAATCTTAATATATTTATATCTTCTATAATAAAACTAATAGATTTATATAACTCAGAATGTTCGCAGATAAATTCTCCTGTGTTAAAATATTGATTAACTGTATTGCATTTTTTTTACCAATAATAACTTTTAGCATTTCTTAGATAAATAATTTATTTACGGAAAAATATTTTACTCTGAGGAACAGAATAAAGTTCTGAGTTCCTATGATTTTAAAATTATTTAATCACATATTCTACCGTGTGGATAATTATAACCTTCCAATTTTTATCTGCCTTAAAAATTACAGATCTGCAGTTGATATAGGTTTAAAATTATCTGTGATTTTTGTAAAAAGTATATTTAGTACAAAAAAATTCTAATTTTTTTCGACTGATCAGAAACCACATTCATTAATTCTTATTTAAAAGCGCAGAATTATTTGACGCTATACCAAACTACCAGTAGCAGCTTTCATACAGTAGTTCTATACTAAAGCACAATGCGTTTTAATGGAATTCCTTTATAATGGGTAGTCGCAATGATTCTCATGACACAATTTACAGATTCATGCGAGGTTCAGTTAGTTAATAAACAAAACTTAGTTCTTCTCTAAACAGCTGAAAATCAAGACTTGTAAATTGCAAAGGATATATGTTTTACGTATGAGAATTGAAACTAATTTTCGGTAAGGTTTATAAAATATCCAACCTAAATTACTTAAAACTCACTTGCATCTAAAAATAGAGAGCATCCCTACCAGCTCAAGATGCTACAAATATTGTTACGATATCTTCACAATATTGTACTGTATTCAAGATACCGGACAACGACGTGGAGATATAGAACAATATCTTTTGCTAATAGGGATCTCTTTAGGACAAAGATATATCACGATATTTGTACGATATTTCCTGACATAAAGAATGCTGTAAAATATCGTTAAGATATCTCAGCAATATTGTAGAGCATCTTTTGCTGTTTTGGATATGAAAATGCATCAAGTGCAATTATCTATTGTTGTCTACTGAGTTTTTGCATAAAGGGAAAAAGGTAAGAAATGATTTATATTATATCGATTTAAATAATAATTATTATCATCTGGAATTGCTGACCAAATCATTTGTGAAAACCTTAAGTTTTTCTCTGAAAAAATCATACTGATTTAAAATCTCAAAATTAATTAGTTTATTTATGATATTTAAATCTCAATCAATTACATTTTTGAAAAATTTAAAAAGACAAGGAAATTAATAAAGTTATAATCATTAAGCTAATTATAATGACATAGTTACATCCAATAACTACTATCTGATATAGACAAGATATTACTAGTTGATATTTACTGACAACGTTGCTCGGAGTAAAATTATTTTCATGATTTTTACTAATGAAAACTTAACTATTTAATTAATTGTCACAAAACATTTATTATAAACCTTTCTTATAATTTAACAGTAGTCCCACTTGGGGGCACAACGTCTATGTGGATAAGAAGCCATCGGATAAGTAAGCGGGGTTTTGCTCCTGGACATGGGTACAATAATGGTGGTGTGGCTCGTAGGACCTATCCCCGATGACAGGTCCTACACCATAAAAGGGGAGGGGGGTTCGTCGCATGAGCCGCTCGTAATGAGGGCTATTTTTCTTTCGGTCACATTACCTGCTGACACGGATACCGGTAATTCAGTTTTACCCAACTGCTACGGAAGGGCGGGATTCTCTTTATGATCATACTTAAACCTTTGTGAGCAAAATTTGAAGTAGTTAAGAAAGAACTATTATTTATAGAAAGGGTTAATTTTTCATTTATAAAATATCTTGTTGAAATCTATGTTGTGCAAACTTCGTATCAGATAAAATAAAATTATATTTAATATTAGTACTCGACAGAATCCAACCGCAAAATCTTTCTATCGTCTGTCAAGACTTTAATTAAAATGGGAAAATCTGCTTCTTTAGAGAATTTTAAAATCTTTTAATCTCTCTATTTTTAAAAATAAGAAAGAAATAATACATAATGTACTTTAACATTGCTTATTCCAACTTAAATGTGTGTTTATAGTATGGAATATGAAGACCATTTTGAACATTAAATTTAAATGTCCTTAGACCATTAAGTAACAGAAAACCTCAAGACAGTTTTCAAGTTAAAGAGACTTTCTTCAATATTAAATAAGATAAAAAGGAAATGTTACTTAAATATATCTCTTTCTCATATTTCGGCTAGTTTAAATTCAATGTACACCGCCATGTTTTCTTGCGCTATGGAAACATAGTTTTTAATTTTAAAAGTATATATTGAATTAATTGTCTCGAAACTTTCTTCATTCTTCATAGGATTTTTGAATAACATTTGAAGAGAATATGTTCATTTGCTTCGATTTATAAAGTGCAAAAATTTAGGTGTTTTCCAGTTTTATTTATATAGATTACAGTGATTGAAATGACTATTTTCTATAATGTGATGAATCAGCAAGATGTTTAGCTGTATGTTACCTCTCGTACATATATTCAAAATTTTAATAAGTGCCCATCATTGCCAGCAAAATTAAAAATACTAAATATTTAAAAGCAAATCAATTTTTGAGTTATAATGATCTAATACTATCAGTACTCGCAAAGCATTGCCCGTAACATGATTATTATCATGTCTGTTTCCAAATTCCACAAAAATTTTGTTGAAATATAATATGAAAGCAAAATGAATTAGGATATTAACTCAACTTTCAACAATGAAAGAGTATCACGCAATTGAATAATTGTTTAAACTGTGAAATCGGTTTGAATTGCGTTGCAACAATGAAAGTATTATTCTAAATTATACCAAAATGTTTCTTTAATTAATTGTTTTTTCTTTCCTTTGGTTTCATATATTTTCTACCTACGATTGTTAGGAAGAAGGCAATGGAGAAATGAGAACGAACAATCACCCAAAATACTACAAAATATTAAATAAAAAAATTTCTAGATTAAATTTTGAAATTTCAGGCTTCAAGGTGCATTGAGTCACAATTAGGTCTACCTGTGTGCCAAATTTCAGGTCTGTAAGGTCAATATTTTTAGTCTAAACATCGCACACACTCACACATACACACAAACATTGCCTTTTATATATATAAATTGATTTAGCAGGGGAAAAGTCAAATATGTAAAGAAAACAGAAGCAAAGTAAGTTTTCATTCATGATGAACAGATGGCGCCACAATCGTTCACTTCTCTCAGAGAATCTTGAAAGTTTTCTTCCACTTATACGATCAAAGAAATGATAAAGCATTTTCTTTTGAATTAATGATAACAACGTAAATCTAATATTGTATAAACTTAAATTGGTTCTCCATATCGGTGACTTCTACACCATTTACAATAATTAAAAAATTAGAAAATGTCCAAATTTCAGGATGTATCTGTTCCGATTTTTTATGATCCAATTTATTGTCTGGTTTTCAATAAGCACGGAAAGATTAAATAGAGTTAGGTTTTATATTTGAAAAAAGAAATATTCATCTTTCTCCTTTTAAAATTAATAATAAGCATTCGAATATTAATTATTAAGTCAAAGTCTTTTTATCAGCTATTTAGAACTTAAGTAATATGCGAAACATCTTGTAAAAATTCCATTATTTTACAAAATTTAAATAGAAAGCCGTGGATTAACTTTTGCATCATTAATAATTGGATTGTCTTCTTATGGCTCCATACAGTTCAATGACGAAGCATATTGTTTCTTTTACACAGGTTTTAATTGAAAGAAAAATGCTAGATTTTTAAGGATAACTGTAGATTCATAAACAAAAAAGATTCAACTTCATAGAAAATAATGATTTATTTGAGACAGTTTGATGTATTATTACATCATCTGAAGAATGTCGAAGTCGTAAAAAGTCTTGGTCACAAGAGTCCAATGATATATCGAACACATTTCAGTATCCATAAACACAAGGTGAGCGATGCATATGTGATTCAATAACTGTACAACATTTATTGCTTCTCACTGGAACTGTCTTTAGTGAAAGTGCCGTGAACTAT
The DNA here is from genome assembly GCA_013235015.1 of Araneus ventricosus. Lineage (NCBI taxonomy): Eukaryota > Metazoa > Arthropoda > Arachnida > Araneae > Araneidae > Araneus > Araneus ventricosus. The sequence continues at coordinate 249,666 of BGPR01001200.1, read as the reverse complement.
AAACAAAGCAAATAATAATATTTTTAAAGACCTGTAGAGGGAAATAATATGGTGATAAAGAGGAATTGTTATGTAAAGAGAGTTAATATGTGTATATTATACATATGTGTGTGTGTATGTATAAATAATAATAAAATGAATGAAATTATGCAATTAGGATTCAACTAAAATATCAAGAATTTCGAATTCACTATCTCAAAACTCTAAATAAACGTCTGTAGTTTGGCGTCCAAAATCGAACTGCAATCTGTTATATAACAAGTTATTTAGAATGAAAGAATCAATTTAGTAAAAATGCAGCATTAAAAACATTTCTCGTAATGTTTACTGAAAATGTTTATACATCAGAAGGTTGTTTTGGATTTAGTTCAATATAGCATAACTACGTCCAAATTTCTTTCTATACCTCAATTTTAATTATTTATATCTTTTTTCTTAATAAATGTCATTCATATTCCCTTTAAAAAGTATGTAGATGATATATCCTTTGTTCATATTTTCATTGAAAATATATGCACAGCGGTCTCATTATAATCCGACTCTTCTCCAATCCGGCTCCTCCAATAGTCCGGGTTTTTTAGAAGGGCGAATGGGGAGAGTTAAAGACAAAACAAGTCATTGTATATGGATGCCCATTGACCATGGAGCGACTTTGATAATAGGCTGCTGCTTAGATTTTGAATTACATATCGCTAGATATGTAATTCAAAATCTAAGCAGCAGCCTAATGTCTACGCCTGTTGTAATATTTATTACATATATAATATAATTTTCTGTATAATTTTGTATATTTTGTGTAATAAACATAGATTTACCATTTAAATGCCTTTTTTTTATTCTTTTTTAATAAACCTCAACTGATCTGGTGTTTTCCTTAATTCGGCAGTTCTATATGGCCTCATACCTGCCGAAATACTGACAGATTACCTTATTTCTAATGGATATACTTACAAATTACATTATATATAAATTGAAGGAGACAAAATCTATCCGTTTACATATAAAAAATCAGACATGCAAAAACTAGAATCAGACAGAAAAATAAAAAGCATATACAAAACACTTTTGTATTTACATTATGTCTTAAAGTATAAAAACAAACTAGCAGTTTGAATAATTCAGTTTTAAAAAAAATTTGAAAGCTTTTATAATATTTTTGTAAATTCCATTGAAATAGTTTTTTTACAAATTGATGGCAGTAAATTATTCATAATTTAAAATTCATGGTAGCTCACAAAACGCTTTCAGCAAAATGCAGTTCCAGTAAGAAAAAAATAGTCATGATAATATGTACACATTAAATAATATCAGCCATCAATTATATACACTTTACATTTACATGGGTAGTTCAATGTTAGTGCAGCTTGCTGACTACTTGAATAGGCACATCATATGAATGTTCATTTCCAGTCAGTGCTACAGAATGGTGGACGCCGTCAGTGTCGCCATCTACCGAGAACTGTGAGAGTCTGGCTGTGGCGTAAGGACAGGGAAGGTAAAGAGATTCTCTGCATTGAGAACCTCTGTGAGATGAATCCGCGCGAGGTCGCTTCTCCCACGCACTAAGAGCTACGGTTTCTGACTTCTGAATTTCACCAGTGCTTCTGCGATCAGCTATAAAATACAAAAGAAAAATATTTTTTTAACTGCCAACTGATTTTATACAAAGTAATACTGTATTAAGCATTATTGGAAAGATTTTTCTTCTATTTTTTAGAACTATAAGAATTTCGTTATTTTACAATTGAAAATAAACGGCTGTCTTATGATGGTTAAGAGCATTTCGGAAATTGGGATGGGATAATCCATAGATGATTAACTAAAATCTCAATCAATTTGAAATGACCCCAGATATTTTTAACTACATCAGTATTTCTTGTCATGATATAAGAGTATTTAATATGAATTTTAAAAGTCTTAAATTTCGACAATGAATTACTTATGGAAATGTTTATTTAGTGTTCAGAATAAAATTATCAAAAAAGTTAAAATATTTTTCTGGAGAAATATTTGAGTACACATATTTTGCACTTCGAAATTATTTTTGTTTTTAAGCGAAATTTATAATCATTTTAGACTTTCAAATTTCATATGAAAGAAAGATCATTTATCTGATTTTTTTCATTTTGGCTTTATCAAACGCAATATCAGGCATTTTTCAGGTGTACTTGCTCTAAAGGTTTTATTTTTCACTATTGTCCGCTCGAGTCTTGAGTACTGTTGGCTTGTCTGGGACCCTTACAATAAAAATAAAATTAAAATTATTGAACAGGTACAAACTATATTTTTGCGTTACTTAATTTACCGAACAAATCTGTATTATCCAAAAGACATATCCTAACCTTATTTTGTAACATCTTCGGGATTCACAGTTTGAGGGTCCGACGTTATCTTCCATGTCTTTTATTTTATTATAGAATAATTAATGATGCCATTGATTGCAATGACATATTGAGACATATCACTTATGCTGTGCCGACTACAAGTCTGAGGAAGAGTTGTTTATTTGTAAATGTATTTACTAGGTTTAATTACATACGCATTTTTTCTATTTATAAATTTTACAGAATTTGTGACAGGTACTCTAATGATCTTGGCGTGTTTAATATGTCTTATGGTGTTTTTAAGACTGAATGTTTGCGATTTTCATGTTCTTGAAGTGTTTTTATTTTGTGTGCTTTTTAAATTCGTATTATGTTTTTTAGTGATTTCTGTGTCTATCTGTTGCTTTTATTAATCTGTGTTTTACGGCTAGTTTAGTGTTTGTTTCTGTATAATGCACTGCGTAATTGGAGTTTATTCTGTAGTGTGCAATTTCTAAATAAATAAATAAATCTTTTTCATCCGAAGATGATACGCATTATGCTATTTCTTTGGCCAACTTTTTTGACAAAACAGACAAATTCTATTGACTATCAACTTCAACATGAAATCTTCATTTCTCTGAATTTTATTAGACTTGAAGATTCTAATTTAATATTAATTATTGGATTTTGAAAAAAAAAATCATATATGCAAGTAATAAGAAATATCTAATATATTGTTTGGTAATTTATTTATGTATCATTTACGTAGAGGTAAAAATTAAAATGGCGTTCTTTTCACGTGATTAAATAATTTTCAGCATTTCGTATATTCCATTCTGATAACCAAACATGCCTCGCCATATTACACTTACCTCCCGAGTCATGTCCGTCTGGCCTTTGTCTTCTCCGCCTTGTGAGTACGGCGCAAGCTGCTATCAGAATTACAACTAGAACTACTGCTGAACATACAGCTGATGTTATTACAGCAACGCGCCTCTGAAGTTCCATTGCTGATGACTCTGCAACTACAGGTGGTGGATGCCCAACACCTGAAAAGATAATTTCAACTGATCAAGTAGCAAAAAAAGAGCGCAAAGAATTGGAATTTATACAATAAGAATCTTAATGGCAAAAAAAATTATTTTTAATTCAATTTACAAGGTTCTTCATGTCAGATTAGCAATGGTTTATTTAACTTATTAATAATGACCAAACGTCAGATTTTGTTTTATAGCTGCAAAATGATTGATTTGTCTTCTATATTTTATATATAAATGACTAGATTGTTTATCTGAACTCCAATTCAAAACATAAAACTGATACAGATATTCAAAGGTTCCTTGAAGTCGCCATTGGTAATGAATATCGGTATGTTGATCTGAACAAAGAAAAAACACTTAATTTAAATTGTAAATAAGCAAAAAAATCCGTTTGAATGACTGATTTTTAATAAACATGTTTTTATTTTAACAGTTTCATTTAATTTTTGAATATGCCTTTATTGTCAAAAAATCATATCGAACATACGTTTTATTAGCTGTGTTCTGAAACGTAGTACAGAAATTTCTATTTGCTGCTGAAGCTTAAACATTTCTTCAGATTATAATTCTTCATCCTAAGCCTTGAACCGTTCACAAAACATCGAATCTTTGAATGTTACCTTGCTGTGATGTGTATTTCTTCGATTATAAGTTAGTTAGAAAAACACTGATTCAAATAATGTGTTATTCTGGCCACAGTTCCTGCTGAAACAAGTATATATAGGAAGAGTTGAGCTAGTTAGAAAGAATTTGAATAAATTCTTTTTTTATATTCTGGATCAAATCGTGCAATTTTATTAGTATACCAATGGGGTAAACCTTTAAAAGAATTATAGAAGTCATTACATCTATGATAATTTTTCTTTTATGTAATTTATTGATTTCTAGATTTGAAGGAAGAATTCAATAATACGTGTTAAGATGGATCTATAGCATTATGTTTATCTAAAGCAAAAAGTAGTAGGAAACAACTTAGGAAAGCTTAACCCCAAACATAACGATGTGTAAAAGTGTATTTTAAAAATGATTAACAAACTGAAATGTGTACGGTATAATTTTATTAAGGCCGACCTTACCTTGCGACTTCCCCACATCTATCCTTCTCGTTAAGAAATCGAATTCCACTTCCTTATTTCCAGCACTGTTTCTTGCGCCAGCGACCAGTTTGTACCACTGTCCTGGATTCAGCCCTGTGATGAATGCTCTTGGCCTGTGGTTTAACACCGGAATTTCTGTCCATTGTTGCTCATTTTGAGCTCTGTAGCGTAGAAAATACTGCAGAATTGGACATCCACCATCATCCCACGCGGAAAGGAATACTGTGACAGAAGTAGCATTCACTTGCAGTAAGTGGTCCTTCTGAGGTGAAGAAGGACCTAGTGGACATAAATTAATTTTAATTAATTTAAGTGTGGAATAAATAGAATTTAAATGACAATAATATAAACAAATAACTATCTTTGTAATTTAATCAACCAGTATCTTAAAGAGGTAACAATTTGTTAATCATTAAAAAGCCCAATTTTATCTTGGGTCCACTTTATATATTTCAAAGTAAATATTTATTATGAAAGGCTATAATAATCTTCAGAGATATACCCTGAATCATATGGTGTTCATTCTTTAACAGTATCTTAAGCCTCTTTATATTGCTTTCTCCTGGTTAAGTAGCAATTATTTCACCTCAATCAGAATTTAATATTTATATCCTTAGCGTTAACTCGTTATTGATTTAAAGGTCAAATTATGACTAAATAAAGCAAAAGAACTGTTGAAAAATTGAATCATTGCATTTTCATTCTTCAGATATAAATTATCTCAGCATTCTTTAGATTAATAAGGATTATAATTGGAAATACAATTAGGTTTATAAGAATCGTTAATATCTTTATTGTATTTTAGATGCTATAGTTACCTCTTCCTTCCGTTTTAACAGATAATATTTGGCTTCTTTCTCCTTTTCCACCCGATGCGAAAGGCACCATGTAAATCTGATACGCACTTCCACATTTCAGGTTTTCGAAGTTATAACTCGAGACGTCGGGCGGCAGTGTGGCTTCTTTCCAATCTTCGTTCTCCTCACGTATGTATGCCAGGTAGCCTTTAGAAATTGAAATTCAGTACGTCATTCATCTAATAGAGTCTCAACAAAATGTTTAAAAACATTTTTCCGTAAGAAATTTAGATATTGAAAGAGTAAAATTATTTTAGTTTGTAGAAAAATTGCATGTATATTTTTATATTTAGGTTTAAATATTAAATAAAGCTTTTGAATAATTCTTACTATTTATCGACATTTGATTTGAAATTTAATAAAAGTAAACCATAGATGTGTTTGTACTAAACCGTTGTCTATAAAAGTCTTATTATTATATGTTACAAACAATGTGGATAATCGATTATTATGCATCATTACCAGATGTGTAGCCGGTTATTATATATATATATATATATATATATATATATATATGATCACAGCGGTAATTATACATACTAACCGGTCATTATCTATCTAAAAACAACGGTGGTTATGAATAATAACCGATTATCCTCATTGACCTTAACATATATATTAGAAAAAGAAAGTTTCGTAATTAATTTTAAATAATGCATAAGTATACGTGTGAATCTAAAAGAAGTTGGTTTATAATTTCTCATTAATTTATATCGACTAGTTTCATCATATTACCTTACTAGCCGCCTTCGGCGACCATCTAGTTCGCCGGAAATATAATTTCAACTCACTCTTTTATGCATACTTTGGTGTTCATAGTTCCCTTAACAAAGTTATTTTAAAACTCAAATTGCGATAGACATTTAGCCCGCGTTCTCTTTGTAGCCTTGCACTTGCTCTGTTCCTTGTCTACATGAACGCCCTTAATAGAGACAAGTAACTGTTCGTGTCGTGTAAGATCTAATTGTACGTTATGGAAGCAAACTAGTATGTTACAATCAATAATTTAATTTTTTTCCAGTATGTTCCAATCAGTAATTTAATTAATAAATTTCGAATTTCAGAATAAGTATGAGTTACCTTTGGCGAACGCAACATATTTTTTAACTTTTCATTCTTTTGTTCAATACTAACCGCTTTCAGAGACCAGCTTGTTTGTCGGGAATATAATTTCAATTGAATATTGCATTATTTTATATTCATGATTCCCGTAACAACATAAGCAGATCGTAGTAGATATTTAACTATGTTCTTTAAATGACATTGCACCTTTTCTGTTCATTATCTACATAAATGTCCCTAATAGAGTCAAATAACTGACCATGTCAAGTAGCATCTAATTGCAAACTGTCAGTTACATCTTCAATTTCTTATTCCTCTTACAAAATATGCATTTGATTTTAAAATTAAAATGGTACAACACATTTTATGGCCAGTGGCACATTTGCTGAATTGAAACATACTGAAAAAAGAATGAAAACATAGCATACATAATCATTCATCTTACTGTATATATTTCTTCATATACTTAAAATCTCAGATATCTTGGTTTACAGATTACACAAAAATTTTGATGAAAGAAAATATGAAATCAAAATGTATTAGTGTATCCTTAGCTTTCTATAATGAAAGAGAAACACGCAGATATTTGTTTAAACAATGAAAACGGTTTGAATTGCGTTGCAAGAATGAAAAGCATTGTTGTAAATTATGCCAAAAAATATTTGAAAAGGTTATTAAAATTAGAGAATAAATGTACGGCAACTTAATTGATATCATTGAAAATCTAATTTTTTGCACTTTCAGATGTCGTAAAAATGGTTTTTGTGCCGTAATATTTTAGGAAATTATTAAGAAAAAACGCAAAAATTTCTCTTAATTTTTAATTAATTAGAATTCTAAATAAAATTTCAAAAAAACCCGGCTCCTAGGTGTCCATTCGCACCCTCCAAAGAATGCTAGTGCCAAATGTCGTAGCTAAAAGTCCAGCGATCTGAGCACCAACACAAACACATTCTCCTTTATTATTAGAAGACGTGAAACTTTTAATCAGTGAATCATGGACATAATTCTATAATAGAATAGCGATGACACGCCTTCTAACACTAGAAGAACATGGGCGTGGCTACAACCCGCTCCGCCTTAGAATTCGAAGAGTGGAGTGAGTGCCGAAGTGAATTTCCGTTATCTTTGACAGAGAAAGTATTTCGAGGTCTCACTTTCTTTTGTGTAGAATTCGAAGAGGGGAGAGAGTGCCGAAGTGAATTTCCGTTATCTTTGACAGAGAAAGTATCTCGAGGTCTCACTTTCTTTTGTGTAGAATTCGAGAGGGGAGAAAGTGCCGAAGTGAATTTCCATTATCTTTGACAGAGAAAGTATCTCGAGGTTTCCCTTCCTTTTACGTAGAATTCGAAGAAGGGAGAGAGTGCCGAAGTGAATTTCCGTTATCTTTGACAGAGAAAGTATTTCGAGGTCTCACTTTCTTTTGTGTAGAATTCGAAGAGGGGAAAGAGTGCCGAAGTGAATTTCCGTTATCTTTGACAGAGAAAGTATTTCGAGGTCTCACTTTCTTTTGTGTAGAATTCGAGAGGGGAGAGAGTGCCGAAGTGAATTTCCGTTATCTTTTGACAGAGAAAGGATTTCGAGGTCTCTCTTCCTTTTACGTAGAATTCGGAGAGGGGAGAGAGTGCGAAAGTGAATTTTCCTTATCTTTGAAAGGGAATCCCTTCCATGTTAAAGTTCAAATGAAAAAATCCACGCAACAAGGAGTGTTGTTATAAGACATGTAACAACATGTTTGTATTAATTTCACAAAGAATGTTGTTCAGAATGAAGTTTTTTAGTTGATACATTTACTGTTTACTTCTAATGTTCATATATATTTACAATTATATATTTTTAAAATTTTTTCTTAAGATTTGCATTCATCAATTCAGCATTTATTTTAATGTGGATTTGGTAATGCATTTTTTTATGTTAGTGAATTTTGCATTATTTTTACTCGGGGATAAAAGTAATTCTTAAAAATAAAGTTAATAATACAAAACGGAAGTTAGTGTCAATTGATTCATCAGTTCTGTGTTTCATGCTTTTTTTATTTCTTAAACACTCTGCCAATGTTCATGGGATTTTCTGCTACAACTTTCTTTACTAAATTTGTGACAATCAGATCTGAGATATTGTTGGCAAGCTAAAAGCCCGTCTTAGACGGGCACAAATCTTCTAGTCTCTAATAAATGTCATAAAAATTCAAATAGATAAACTCTTTGAAATCAGTGTTTTGAGAAACTACTTCAAATTATATTGTCTATAATTTTATTCACAGCAAAATTATTGCTCTTTTATAACTCAATTAACATTTGACATAAAAGAAATTCTAACAAGCTTAGGAAAGTTGATAATAAGCAACAGTTTTGACTCAACAAAATACATTACCTTCAACATCTTCGGAGCTTTCCCACTGGATTTGAATAGAGTTTGTTGTTGACTTAGAAACTTTTACTGTAGGGCTCTTTGGGGGATCTAAATAGAACAATTATGTAAGTTACTAGTATAACCTCTGAGTATAATAATAAACATTTTTTATAAATATATTAATGAACATTTACCAAATTTCGAAGTCTGAGCAACAATTTCATCAGACTGAGGGCCAGGACCTTTTTCATTGAAGGCTTGAACAACGATATTGTATTCTGTAGAGCTCATTAAGTTGGTCAGCACGCATTCGTTCTCAAAATCATCAGTCACCTTCAATGTTTTAAACAGATACTGCCCTCCATTTTTAGCTGCTTTATAGCCAACATAGTATCCAGTTATGGAGCCTCCGCCATCACTTGCTTCTTCCGGAGGCTGCAATATCGGAAGAAGGAGAGTTCAGTATTTCATCACACAGGGAAATTAGGATATTTTATGCATATAATAAGAAGGCATGAAATAAAACATTGCAATAGAAAAAATAAATTAAAACACTATTTTTTTATTTCTCATCAAACGCTTTTCTTAGCATTTGAAGCGTTATAAGGGAACATATGAAATGGAGATTCAAATTAACAAAAAATTGAACCAAAATTATTTTTTTATTACCTCAAAGCCAGTAATGGATATCGATGCTCATAGAATTTGATAACAGCTAAAAGTTAAAGAATAACAACGTTACTTCGTGTGCTAAGAAAAATTTTAGATCAAGTTCCTGTTAAAGGGTATAATGTTACTTCGGGTGCTGAACATTGAAAAATACTTCAATCAAATGTTGGAAATTATTGAGGAATAAAATATCAATAATTAATATGAAATTTGTGTCTACGAAATGGTCGATGAAAAATTCATTCCCTGACAGTTTATTTTGAATACATCTCCAGTATTTAAGCTTAAAAGTGCTTAGAAACTTTTGTTTTAATATCTATCAAAATAAGAAAAATCGGCTCTTGGTAGTATGGAACAGAAATTTCGTGCAGAGATTTTTTTCGTAATTATTTTCAAAGTTACAATTTTGAATTACAATTTTTGTCTCCGTTTCAACTCGATCATTCAGATTTTATCCATCTGCAAATTTGTTTGTTACGCAATCATTGCCAAACGCGTTGTTCGATTATCTTCGAATTTGGGCCTAAATGTTCCTTGAAACAATAAAAATTCATGTATATGTAAGGATTTGTAATTTTTGAAATCGTTTCGAGATGCAGACGTTTTACTAATTTCGATGCTTTGGCGAGTCAATGGCGAGTTTGACACCATTTAAGCATTTGAATTATTTTAGTAATGGAAAGATATTTAATCGTGATTTTTTAAATACTAATAAAAGAAGAAATTTAATTGAAATTTTGTTAACATGATAAAAAGCAGACATTTAATTTTAATTTTGTTAATACTGATAAAAGATGCATTTAATCGTGATTTTGCTAATGCTGATGAAAGCAAAGATTTGTTTAAATCATCCGCATGGAAAAAAAGAGAATGAAATAAAATCATAGTTCCAGGTGGAGAATTATTTTTTTTCCTGTGTAATTCCATCTAATCTTGGGTTTTTTTTTCTTTTCGTGAAAGTTTTTTCAGCGATTTTAACAAATATTTCACGTTATAAAAGTTTGAAGAAGATTGCCTATTATTTGTGTAACTTTTTTTAAGTATTTTCATTCTGTCGTGATAATTACCTGTTTCATTGTTTCATCAAGATACTTCTTCCATCTTAACGTATACATTTTCCACTGTTAAGGTTATGACAGTAAAAATGGCTTTCTAGGGAAATTAATGTTTAATGAGAATTTAATTTCGCTTGATTTTCGTTGCATTCCTGAAATATTTTATCACACTGGCTTTTCTTTCTAAAGTTTTTGCATTTGTTTGGAAGTAAAAGTTGTACATAATTATGGTGTGTAATATTGCACATTGATTATAAATATAACTTTACATATATGGGGACAAGAAGGTACCTCCTCATGAGTCAAATTTTGATGTCCGGGTGTTCTTGCAAACAATGCCGTCTTAGCTAACATTGACTAAACTTTTACATATTGCGATGAACAGCAAATCTTAGATTCTTTTTATTTGGGGAGGGAGGCGAAGCCTACTGTTCACAGAACTGCTGGATCAAATATACACTCTGTGCCAAAAGTTTATAGAATCTTGTATTTTGCCTATATTTTTTGTTGCACTGATATATTTCGATGTAACTTACTGTATAGATGTGTTATGGCTATTAAATTGAAAAAACAGCAGTTCTACCCCGTATATTTGATGCCAATTTTTAAATCGTAGAATAAACAGAAATAACCTGTCCCAAAAGTTTATAGACAAATGCAATTTCATGCAAATATGGTATCGGTAATCATGACTTTGACCTGGAACCTAATAAATACGTTGTAAGAAAAGGAAAGCGTTCGTTTGTTCTGCGTTTCATGATGCCTAAAGAGTAGCAGCTCTCTAATGAAGAAGTGAGTAAAATTCTGCATTTGAAATTGCTCTGTAAGACTGTTAAGGAAATATTGAAACTTTTAAATCCTTCTAAAAGCATGATTTATCGTGTATTAACTCGTAAGACGCCATATGAGCCAAAACCTCGTTCGGGAAGACCACGTGTGACAGATATACGCAGTGATAGACGGATAGAAAGAATGGCTTTCAAGTCAGAAAATGTCGTTTCGCGAAATTCCTGGGGCTTCCCGGTTGCAAATATCCAAGAACACTGTTCATAGATGAATTATAGAATCTGGTTATATGAACCACGCAAAAATGGCTCGCCGATTACCACTCTCAAAGCTTCACATTAGTAAGAGATTCCAATTGGATCGTTGTCATATGTCATATGGTAATAAATGGATGGCTGTCCTTTTCAGGGATGAAAAAAATGGAACCTCGATGGACCTGACGGGAATATAAAATATTCGCATGATTTATGAAAAGAGACCAGGAGCTTTTTCAGTAGGCAAAGTGATGGTGGATCTGTGATGGTGTGGGCGGCTTTCAGTTTCAATGGTCAAGTGGGTTTGGCCTTTTTAGATGGCCGACAGAATTCTCCTAAATACATAGAAACACTAGAAAATAATCTTATGCCATTTGCAGAAAACATAGGGGGACGAAATTGGTAATATCAGCAAGATGATGCTCCCATCCATACCTCCAATGCTACGAAAAATTATTTAAACTCGAAAAATGTTACTGTTCTTGAGTGGCCACCGATGAGCCCTGATCTAAACCCAATTGAAAATGTGTGGGGCATTATGTCTCGGAAGGTATATGAGAATGGAAGGCAATTTTATTTAATGAATGCCTTGAAGACAGCCAGACAAGTGTATGCCATGAAGTGTTGAACTTGGGACCAGAGATATTACAAACCTTAATTATGTCGATGGAAAAACGTGTATACAATGTCATACAGAGAAATGGAAAGACTTTAAAATATTAAGAACATTGTATTGAGCACCTTTTGTTGAAATGTCATATATTCTATAAACTTTTGGGACACCTAATATTTCCGTTTTGTTATATAATTCAAATACAAAACTTTATTTTTTCTAAATATTTCGTTGGATGCAAGTCGCATATCGTTTGAATAAACATATTTGTAATTGGTGTTTGTATGCCTTTCCGTTTTGTTAAAAAATATATTTTAGTAGAGTCTATAAACTTTTGGGACAGAGTGTATAACTATAAAACTCTGCTTGCTATAAAGTTATGTGATAATTAAAAGTAAAAACAAAATCTCTTTAGTTAAATATCTCAACTCATAAAAAATATTTTGACTCTTTTTTACCGTTTATGTGATTTTAATTGATAGATGGAGTACAGAAATTTCTTAAGTAGGAATAAAATTCTATATTTTCTCAAGATAACTGCAAGAATTCTACATCAAATAATAACGAGATTTAAACTGAATGAATGATCACAATAATTCTGAGAAGGAATTTCTCAATTATGATATTTTTTTTCTTTTATTTTCCACATTATTGTTTCAATGTGTTGAAAATAGTCCAGTTTATTATTCGGTCTCCTAGAAATTCAATAAAATTTAGATTTAGAAATAATACCTTTCACAGACTTTCATTTATGGTTATAGCACCCGGATACCAACTTTCAGTTTTAATTAAACATTGTCTTAATAAGTCTGCACCTACAATCACTTCGCTTAGATAAACCTTTAATTTTACAAAAATCAAAATTCTCTAATACTTATTTGATATTCATGGACTATTTTTTTCTAACTATTTCTAACTAAAAAATTTGTAACTTCCTACAATTCGGTTGATTTTGAAAGTTGCTCAAATACTGGAGTAATATGAAACAGCAAAATATGTCGTCAAAATGACTTTTTATTTTCAAATTCTTACAAACGATTTCGACAAAGACACAGATTTCTTAGTTGATTTGAGCTTGTACTAAAAAAATATAACGTTGTGAATTTTGCAACTAACAAGCTTGATTTAGCTAATCATAGAAATGGTGATGTCTTGGAGAGAAAAAAAGACAATTTGTCTACACTATATTTATGAAATCCAGCGGGAGTGGTCTCCCCAAAACTTTCTCGTATCCGTCCTAACACGGGTGGGCAAAAAATGCACTAAGCTGCAGTATTATGGGCCATTCCCTAACACAGGTGGGAAAAAAGGCGCAAATGTGTCACACTCTTTTATTTGCGTCGTAGAATGGCGAAGAAACCGAATACGCAATTTTCAACGCCATTTTTTCACCTATTGAAATGAAAATAGGTCATGGATCTACAAATTATGTTAGCAAACCTCATACCAATTTTTATTCATCTATCTAATAGGGTTTCTGAATTATCGTGTTAACAAGTATGTGATTATACAGACCGACAGATAGTCGTGACTGATTTGATCCAAAATTTGATACGGACATACATTTCTGATGATAAAACTATGTACCAAATTTTATTTATCTAGCTATTTTAGTTTTCCAGTTATCGTGTTCACATGAACGCGGACAGACAGACTTCCCGCGGACAAATTTTGTCCGAAATTTGCTAGAAACCTACAAATTATGTGTAAAGATCACATATAAAATTACATCCCTCTAGCTCTAACCGTTTTTGAGTTATCGTGTTCAAAGACACACAGACATAATTCCAAAAATGTGTTTATCGGACTCAGAGAGGTCTAAGAGAGGAGATTCATCAAAATCTCTAGTTCGAATTTTTTGACGATTACAATACTTTCTCATTGCATACTTCGTATACGGGAAAATAAAAATTAATCTCTACTAATAATAAAGAAGAATATCTGTGTGTGTTGGCACTCCACAGGCAACACAAACATCTTTTAGGGTTTGGGAATTTGCACCTCGGGGCCTTTTCAAAAAATTTAATTAGAATTTTAATCAATTAAAAATTAAGCGAAATTTTGATGTTTTTCCTTAATAACTTTCGAAAATATTACATTTTTACACCATCTGAAAATTTCAAAAAATTAGCTTTTCAATTATGTCAGTTAATTTGCTGTATAATGTTTTGTTTAATTGTAATAAATTTTTAAGACATTTTTAGGCATAATTTACAAAAATACGTTTATTTATTGCAATGAAATTCAAACCATTTCCATCGTTTAAACAAATATTTTATGGCTCGTTTCTCTTCCATTGTTGAAAGCTAAGGAATTTACTTTCTTTCTAAATTCATAAATTTTACTCTGAAATCTATAAACAAAGTCCTTTAAGGTAGTTAGTCTATTAGAAAATACATCCATTCCACTGAAAGATGTTTCAACACTTTTTATTAGTATGTTTTAATCTAGTTAACATGCTGCTGGACATAAAATGTGCCGAACCATTTTAATATTGATCTCAAATGCGTATTTTGCAAGAGGAATAAGAAAGTGAACTTGGCGCCGATAGGGTGTAATTAGATGTTGCATGACACAGACAGCTACTTGACTCCATTAGGGACATTCATGTAGACAATGAACAAAACAGGTTCAACAACACTAAAAGAGCATGAGTAAAATGCCTATTACAATTTAACATGACTTTGTTATCCCCTTGGTATACGATCTTATTTAACCTTCTAATAAGATGCCACCACCCATTTGGGATATTTATTATTATTTCAATCTATTTCTATTAAGATGGTAAAGGATACTTGAGACATTTAAGCATGTCCAGATCATTTTTGTATTTAAAATTATTTGTTACGTTGACCTAATACGGTTTTAAATAGCAAAAATTCTGTAATTCGATGCACGTGTCAGACTCGTCAATGTAAGCGAAGGGGTTAAGGGAATCATGAATATCAAATTATACATAAGAGATTCAATTGAAAATATATTCCCGGCGAACAAGCTGGTCAACGAAAACGACTAGTATGAAAATAAGTGGAGCAATAAAATACTTATAAAATAAAAGTTTCATACTATAAATTTTCAAGGATCAAACTGAATGTGTACATTAATATATTAGTCAAAAGAAAATAAATGTTAATTTCTAGAATTTTCTTACAAATCATATTATATTTTGTGAGTAATTGATATACTGTTGATGCTAATCTTGAGTTAGAAAGAAAGTTCTTAAATTTAATGAAATGATTACATGATATGAAATTTAATTTTTAATATTTCTTCTCATTGCTTGGCTAACATTGACAATTGCTTATATAATATTAAGAGTACATTTCCTTTTTCGAATTGAAAAATTTCAGCATTTCATGCTTCATTTTTATTATACGTCAAAAAAATGATAGAATATTGACAGCAGGAAACGGAGAAGCAAAATATGTATACTGGAACATATATACTGAAATAGATATAATCAAAACTATAGTAACAATGTAAATTTTTATCGCTGTGTTTATCACAGACTTTTTCTTGAACTTAAATATCTTTCGAGTTTAAAACTTCCTGCAAAATTTGTTTTTGTTTATTCGTTTATTTTGCCATATCAAGAATATATTTTCAGCAAAAACTATTGCAAATTATTTTTACGTATTTTTATTCTTTATGTTTCTGGTTTCAAAATATTTTTTTTCCAGACGGAAGTATTTTCCGAAATGCGTAAAAAATCCCTTCAATATATGTATAAGATTACATATTTAAAACTCATTATAAACAAGTCGTCTTCTACAGTGCAGATGCTTCAGGGTATGTAACCTATATGTAGTTTTTCTTGCAATATATTAGTAATTTGCACATGTCGCCATCTCTTGGCAAATGGAAAAAACATACAGGAAAATTGGTGCAACTAGTGACTGGTGCTGCCATCTATTTCTTAAAAATCGTATTACAAATTTTTAAAAGATTTCATGTTCATTTATTTGTTTTGGGTTTTATTGCACTTGTAAATAACAATAAATAAATAAATATAACATACCCTCCAAGACACTTTTAAGGAATTTGAATTAAGTGGTGTTACTCTCACTTGCAAAGGAGGTGTCCGTGGAACTGTTAAAGATAAACAGAAAATATAATGCATATTAGATTTATAGAAGATTTATCAGTACGTAAGCATGAGAAAAGAAAAACAATTCGAAAATAAAGCTCTAATATAGAAATTAAGGTTTGTTATAACAATTTTTGATTTAATTTCATCAATTATAGTATCGTCAATGAGGAAAAAAATGAGATAATAGAATAAAACGAGTACAAAAGATTTAATTCTGTTATAGAATTGGTTTTAAAAGTGTAATTAAAACCGATAAATAACTATTGCCAAATTTAGATATTAAATATGATACTAAAAGTAACGCGATGCTGTGGTTTAGTTTTAAATTTCCGAAAAAATAAAACCAAAGCCGATATAATTAGCTTATCAACAACCATTGAGGTTTCCAGCATCCTTCACATTAAAGCAACTCCTTAAATGGTTACTTCCTTTTACAACTTTGTCAACTAATAAGTTTAAAAATGTTCTATAATCGATTTTTTCATTAAGTTATTCTATCAACTTCAATGCAATTTTTTTGTCTTACTTTGACTAAATTCATGTAGTGCAATCTGTGAGTAATTTAATATATCAAGAAAACAAATTCGCATTCATTGTAACCAAAAGTTTCAGGCAGTTTTGAAGCTCATTAATTCGTCTTCATATGAATTGTTCATTAATTTTATACTTCCCTTCTCCTTAATAATGTCTATGCTGTTATATTCTAATTGTTTTATAAACCTATTAATTAAAAAAATGTGTACCATAAAACATAAGGAATTACATGCAAGATAAAAATCACACAAGTATTAAAATATACCTTCATCATCAGTTGTAACTGTCAATATTTTGCTTCTGGTACTTCTCCCTATAGCATTTTCTGCCAATACATGTATGTTATAAGTTGTTCTGGGTTTTAAACCTCTTATAGTTGTATCTGTTTGACTGCCAGATATATCTGTTGTCACTATGTTAGAATCTGAATTTCCTAAAGAGAAAAAGAAATTGGTTTTAAAAAGCAGCATTCTGAATATTAAAGATCAAGAAATCTGCTTCACCGCATGCATAAATGGGAATTACGTTCAGAAAAGCATGCGGAAGTACTGATGACAACACTTATAGGATGTAAACATAAGAAAGAAACATTAAAATAAAAACGAATAATAAATAAATAAATAAATACAAAAAAGGAAAACTAAAGAAAAATATAAAAATATAAAAAAATCAACTAAAATAATAATTAACAATTGTTAGAACCATCAATCACTTGAATGAAGATTCAATGAATAGCATTCGTTAATATCTTATTAAAATAAAATGAAATGGGATTGTTAATGTTACATGGCTCAAGAAGCACATTTGGCAAGATATCCAACCATAAATCAAATGTGATGAGACAAGAAATTGTAAAAAGAAAGAAATATTTGCTATTAAAGTATCTTTAATTCATCTTCAAACGTTTCTTTCTTTATTTTAACAGATTTTATTAATTTTTATAACAAACGTTATCTGAATTAGTGCATGACATAGTAAGCACAAAGAAAACTCGTCTCCGCCTAGTCATCCGGGTCTATATGGCATAGTAGAAGTTAGATCGATAATTAATTTCAAAATTAATACATTGGCCTATAAGCTTATTCTATATATGATTATCATGTAGTTGGTTTGCACAATAATTACTTTTCATAAAGAATGCAAAACTTCTTGTGCAATTATCATAAACATTCTAGGTTCTCATTCCTACCTTCGTATCATATTTTTGAACGAAAATGTCCTTAATTTGTATACTGATTTAATATTACTTGCGCTGTATTATCATTTTATAAAATTGTAGATCTGCTTTTTATCTACAAAAAGGTAAGCATATATTTGACCGGAATGTGAATTCTGCCAAATTATCATTACAAAGCTTTACAGCAATCAAAATAATCCATGATTTCAATAATCGAAACAGGGAATGTATTCAAAATTCTAGAGCTTCATTTGCATAATAATATATTATTTAATTTATTTTGCAAATTTTATTTGTAAGAATGGTTAAAATTGAATGCTACACGCAAAACTGTTGTGATATTCATACAAAATGGTATAAAACTATTTCAGAATCATTAGTACATATACACTGTTATTTTTATCGTAATGCTTCTAAAATCACCTACAGTTATCCTTAATTATCAACAAAAATTAGATTCACAATGTCATATTAATTTTTTCTAGTATACTATATTTGGCTGAAAAAAAGGCTTTAGAAGTACTTCTTAAGTGCATTCCACAGGATAATACTTCTTACGGACAAGGTATTATATAATGGTTGTTCAAGATTAATTCCACTGGGAAAACAGTGAAAGTAGACTAATGTTACATCTGCATCAATGAAAAACAAACTAACCCGAAAATGTTTGAAGAATTAAACAAAATTATAGAGTTAAGAAAGTGCAGTAGACTATTCAGTGAAGAAAATATTAATTGATAAAATTTTGCCGGCAACCGAATTTTGGTGGTACCATGTGTCTGCATTGTATTGCTGGTAAAAATGGCTAGCTTTCGTTTCCCATGCATAATAATGCCTTATAATCATAATGAAGCCTTTGTGTTTAATATACTAACAATAATGATGTTTTGTCTCCTTAATGTATGGAAAAGGTTTTCTTTAAAAGGGAAGAACGTGAACAGCCATGAAAATATATTGGTAAACATGTTCCAATCTGATAATTTTTTCAGAGTTAATCCATCTAATAATTCTTGATAAGTTATACGAGACATGCTTTTTAAATTAACTTAGAGCAAATTGTAATTCAAGTATATAAGCATATATTTTCTTCTTTGGAAAAAAAGTTTTCCCACATTGAAGTAGCCATCCTTCCTAACAAATAAGCATAAAAATATAATATTATGGGAATTATAACTCTTCACTCCGGCATTCTTCATTAAATTATAGTTGTTCTTGAGCTAATAAAAAAACACTGATTTTACACATAGGTATAAGTTCCACAGTTTATTAATAATAAAACTCGGTGTACACAAATGAAGTGACCCTTTTCAAAAATTAATTTTAAAAAGCTAAAAATGTTGGTACTACGTTTTTTTTAAATAAGAGCGCATCTCAAAAAGTTTTTTTCAGATAGGTAACGAGGCGTTACGTCGTTCTAAATTTGTTACAGCGAGAAAATTCCGTACGCGATGACTTCCGATCAGTAGAAGCCGATGAGTGTTTTCTGGTCTCTTTTATTACTTTTTATTAAATATTACGAAAAATCTTCAGTTTTCACACTACATATGAATTAACAAATTAAAGAGCGTAAAATTCCCTACAAATACATGCTTTTATTTTTCTTCCAGTTTTCATATTTTCTCAGATAATGGCTCTAAGTAAATTTTTGATTTCCAATAATTTAAAAACCCCTAGACCACCAAAATGGCATGTCACCGATTTGGAAAAAAACTTTATGAGATGCGCTCTCATTTTTAAAAAACCGTAATCCCAACATTTTTAGGTTTTTTTCATTGATTTTTGAAATGAGTCACTTCATTTGTGTACACCCTGTATAATTTCTTTGCTTATAAATTTAAATCGCGTTTGATTAATGAAATTCAAATTGATATTCAAAAGTTTTAAAAATCTTTTTTAAATTTTTATTTGAAATAACAAGATATAATGTTCTGACATACTGTAAGATATATAATGTAAAAGATATAATGTTCTGACTCATGTTTCTGGACATTTCATGGAAAAGAAAATCAGATTTTTTGAGATGTGACTAGTAGATTTTGTGTACCCTATCGTTTTACTGCAATCTGCATTTATATCATGATTTAAAAGTAATTCTATTGCTAAGAAGAAATAATGAATCTACAGTTCATAGCTTTCATAATGAGAAGTATTTTTAATGAAATTTTGAATAAAGATAGGAAAATTCAAAATTATTGACATGCACTATTCCATTATTTAGGACATATGTCCCAGTCCGTAGGCTAATTTGTCCCATTTTACTACGTAATTAGCTTGTAAAAGCAGAAAATTATTATAGCCAAGACTATTTTCATTTTATTTCAAAATAAACCAGAAAGTTATGAGTGAATTTAATTATTTCAATTTAAATCATATGCTCTTAAAAGATTTATCACTTTTAAATCATAGTTATTTTCTATGAAATGATTTTAATTTCATATTTAGAAAACAGTGATGCATACCTCAAAGGTAAGGTCAAGGGACGTTTCATAATCTGGTAGAATTATTGCGTAAAATAACCCGGAAAGTTTTAAAAGTAGGATCAGTTGTAAATATACGGTGTAAGTTAAAAAGCCATAACTTTTGCAAAATGTGAGTTTTTATACAGTATATAATATATCAATTACTACATGCATGATCAATACACTGTTTCGAATCTGTGGTAAAAGCTAGTTCTGTCTCAATAAACAACATAACTTTTACTATATGAAAAGGATGTAGGTGCTGTGGATAATCAACTGCATGAAAACATATATTTTCTTACCTTTTGTATTTTCTGTCACGACTAGAAACCGGAGAATAGGACTGTTTCCGTTGAAAGGCATCGCCCATCGAATATGCACACTCCTACTTGAAATATGGATGACTTCAAGCTGAGTGGGATGATCCGGTGCCTCTGAAATATTTAAAATCTGCCATGAGGCCAATCCAATTTATTCCACATCCATAACAAAAACTTTTAAATCCTTGTTCTTTGAAAGTAAAAGACAAGTAAATAAAGTAGCAAAAGAAAATCGAAGACAACATGGTAGAACGTCCCAAAATAGTAGCATCCAAAGCTTTCAATTTTCTTTCTTTTTTTTATTTTCGTTAAAAAAATGATAGAGAATTTTAAACAAAAGTTAAAAATAAAGATAAAAGTCTGGAACCATCTGCAATATGAAGAAGGTACAAACATGGCAGGAGGCAAAAGTTTTTCTGATTTATTTTACAGTGGTTAGTTTTGCTTTTACCACGTCACTACAACACAGTTTTAACAAGGAAAATACTCTCAAATTATAGATTAACACACACACTAAATTTGGGAAAAGAATTCAGCCGTATAAATAGTTTATTTTTAAAAGTAGGATTAACTGTAAAAATAGTTTTAAAAAATATTAAACTCGCATTCGGGAAGCTAGAACCTGATTTGATTTGCAAAACGTTAAATTTGAGCATAAAACTTTCAGATTTCAATTTCCATCTTGTATTTTATACAGGGTGCCCAATATATAATTGTGGTCCAATAACTTATTTCTCAACACTACCTATCTCAATTTTTTGAAATTTTAAAGAGGAAAGAAATACTCAATTTTTCGCAACTAATAACGAATATTTCTGCATTTTTTAATATCCGATATAAAGATGATACCGCATGTTCCAACCAGACGTGAAAAAAATTCAGAAATATTCGTTTTTGGTTGCGAAAAATCAAGTATTTCTTTCCTATCAGAAATTTCAAAAAATTGAAATAGGTGGTGACTTAAAGAATTTTTATATGATGTTTAAAATATTGAAAGTTATCAAGTTATTGAAAGTATAATTTGTGTTTTTTAAGTCAATAAATGCGCTGCTATAAAAATTACGAAGTCTACTTTCTTATATGATCCCCCGGTCCCGTAAATCATAGTAGTAAAATATTTTTGACACATTAACATTTTACGTAAGAAAACGATGTTTCACTCTCCTACGACTAAAATTAACTCAGCTATTAAACTTTTAATTACATTTTTTTGGCCATTTACAGGCGCCACTTCTTCAAGTCGAGAGCTGATTGGTGGGCCTACCTCGCGGCGCCTGCTGAAATGGTGAAACCTGTGTATAACGATAAACCTACCTATGACGATATTTCCTTTGGTTACCGCTGGATTCCTATTTACTCAATGCATTTTCAACCTGCCTACAATGATAACCACTTTTTAGACTCATCTGTCTATAACGATAATTTTACCTTTTTCGAAAGCTGGTACAATACAATCTTGCTTCTTTTTTGTTCCTTTATGTTCTTTGCTTCGTTTCGTTTTTTTTTTTGGGGGGGGCGGTGTGTTTAATTGGAAAAAAAGGCACCCGATAGTCGAGAATGTCAGATAACAAAGTAATCGGGGGGAGGAGGCTAGAAACCGGAGATTATTATAGCAGAGGCGTCCGGGGTGGTAGCGATTGGAATGTACACAGATGTTTGTTTCAGCTGACTCCTGGCGGGCACTAATTTGTTCATTCCGATTTAGCACTTCGGAATGAACTTGTTCCTTGAAATTCTCTTTTGATGTGTTAACACCTCGAATCCAGAATAGCGTAGCTTAAATCATTAGCATTTAAAGAAAAAGCTACAAAAAGTTTCGGAAATCGGTCAAGAACTAAAGCAAGTTCATGCTGCTAGAAACTATGGAATTTTTTGGTCCATGATATCTATTTTTTTTAATGAAAAAGAAAAGACATTGAATGTGCTGGGGAAAAAGGCAAAATGAATAGCAAACGGAAACGATTTAAAGTTGCTGTAGATGACGATGTTGACAAACTTTTTAACTAAAATTTTCATTTTGAAGTTCTTGAAAAAAGTTTAAATATAAAATTTTATATTAGTATATAAAATTGTATATTTTATATATTTATAAAATACAATTTTATATCGGCGATTATTTGTAGGACAAATCAATAAGTGCAATAAAATATGTTGGTATACTAGCCGCTTTCGGCGACCAGCTGGTTCTCCCGTTTAAATTAGTTTTTATTTTTGTACTTTATATTTATTACAGCATTACCCGTCGCAGTTTCAGCCGCGATAACTCAGGAAAGATGAACAAACAACTGAATATTTTATTGTATTTGGCAGATAGTAAAATATATAAAGACGTAATTTTTAAAATGCTTGCGGTACAATTCTGTATGATGCATCGCAGCTAACGAAACTTACAAACTGAGTTTCAAATAACTTTCACTCAATTCATCTATCACTCATCGGTAGAACGAATAACGTTGAATATGGTCGCGAAAGCAGAACATGCTGGACGCCCGTGTGAATCAGTGGGTACAAAAAGTGAAGCGGTAAAAAATTCATAGACATCTAAAAAACACCTGAGTATAGGAGGTAAACAATAAAATTTAAAATTTAGATAGTTTTCCCGAGCACTATTGCCTTTTGGTAATTCCTAGTTTCGGGCTGTAATTTCTAGTTTCTAATATCAAATTTGAGGAGTTATCACTTGGGTAAATTCAAATTTAGTTGTAGTACTGTACTCTTAAGCCAAACCAAAATTTTAATAAAAAATTACCTATAACGCAATATACAAAAATTTCAAAGCGTTTTCATGCCTCATAATTTTAAAACGGCAGGAAAGCATAAGATTAAATGCTTGAATAAAGGATGAAAATCATTTCAGTCTACCTAACACACAATAAAAACAAACAAACCTGAAATCACATATCTGTTGCCACGCTTTGTCAAAATATTATTTTGAAGCAGATGCGATAAAATATTTCAGAAATGCAAAGAATACTAAAGTGAAAATTCCGCTTTGGAGTTAATTTCCCAAGGAAACAATTTATACTATCGCAACCGCAACAATTGCAAAAGCGCGTTAATAAAAGACTAGCTGCATGACCCGGCGTTGCACGGGCAATCTTGAATAATGGGATATTCCCGGGCGGAGAGAAGTGAGATCACGTGAGGCCTTCGGATCCATATTTTTTCATATGCCCGGCTCCGTTTTTTTTCAACAAATATTGTCACTTACTTTCTCCAAGAAATGTAAATATTCTTTCACACACAAATCTAGTCTTTTTATTACTAATTTTCATATGCCCGCCTCCGATTTATTTTTTTACATATATTGTCGCTAACGTAAACGTTACGTTCCCCCCAAAACGTATTCTCTTTTCTTTGTTCTTCTGTTTCCTCGGCTCTTCTCTCCTGCCCACGTTGTGCCATGTCTGACAATCGGCTATTTCTTTGTTCTTCTGTTTCTTCCACTCTTCTGTCCTGGCCACGTTGTGCCATAGTTGCAATCGGCGGCTTGTTTCTTCTTCAGTTTCAACAACTCTCCTTTCACGCTTTCTAATTGCCTCCCGTCTACTGGCAACATCCCCTGTAATTCCTCTTTTTCTTTTAGGCATCGGAAAAAGCGAGAATTGAACAAAGCAAAAATAGTAACTTCCAAATATCAGCTTAAAATAGAAGCTTCGACAAATATTTAAACTTGATCAAATCAATGAATAATGATTAAAATCACTAACATAACTAATCTACATCTTTCGGCACATAACTTTACAGAAACAAAACACCCCTTTTAATTTCGTTAAAATGATTTTGTTGGACGTTATATCACGGGATAAAAAAAAGAATTTATACACTTCCAACAATACATTTTTTTTATTTCTGTCAGCGTCACTTTTTTATTGTTGTTGTAACAATGTTCTTTAAAGTAAACGACTTCAACAATAAAATGTATTTTGAATTGCGCTGCAACAATGAAAAGTAATGTTATAAAGTATCCGAAACAATGAAAAGCATTGTTGTCAATTAGTTTTTAATTAATATCTTTTTCACTAATTAAAATTTCGATATTTAAATGGCCGAAATGGCTTCCCTGGATTATTCCCCATCTTTTGGTACCTTCCGCGCGCTTCTCCGTTCGGCGGTTCGTGAGAAGATAGAAGGACATACATACATACATACATACGTTTGTTTACCTTCGAATTTTAATAGGATAGATTTGCTGAAATAATGAGATGGTTTGAATTTTATTTACAACAGTAAAAATATTGTTACAATTCATGTTTTGAAACATTAATCAAAATTGAACAAATGTCGCATGGAAATACGGTCGGTGTCATTGAAAAGCTAATTTTTTTCTTTAAGATGATGTTAAAATGGGGTTTTTTTGCGATAATAGGATCCGAAGTTATTTCGGAAGAAAATTAAAATTTAAAGTAATTTTTAAATAACTTAACTTCTAATTAAAATTTCGAAAAAATCCTTTCTTAGTGAGCACCTACTACCCAAGAAGCAACCGCCTGCCAAATTTCAAGTTTCTAGTCCCAGTGGTTTGAGAGATTTCGTTATGAGTGAGTCAGTGAACAATGGTATGTACCTTTTATGTATAAAGATTAATACATGCACTTGCACATGAACAATGGATTCTCAAATCCTCAAACTGTCCATAACAATATATTTTCTTGGTCCCTACAATATAATTATAGACAGGTTTCACTGCATTATCAAAAGTAATGATGTTCAAAGCTTCATATCTTACTTAGTTTTAGTTGCAGAAGAGTGGAAATTTTTTATTTTAAAATGTTAGTGTTACAAAATTATTTTATAAATAAGACTTACAGGACTGAATGCAGTATACAAATTTAGAACTCCTGTGTTTTCAGTAATAAATTTGTGACAAAAATCATAAAATATAATTTTTAAGTCATTTAAAGCATTTTCTAATTTGAAATATATCCTGTCTCTAATGATTTAGAAATTAACTATTTGGCAGCGATTAGAGTAGGCACTCTTTATATAAATCACTGCAGGAATGATATATGCTTTAAAAAGTTACGAATCTCTTGAGAAAGCCAATTTTTACTACCAATTTCTTTGGTCAGTTCATAGAAACCTACTGCAGACCGTATCACAGGGCTATATAAAGAACTCCATGACATAATTAAATTTTCACTTTAATTTATAAAGTTTCATTACACTTAATATTAACTGATTTTCATGTCCTTTTTATTTTATATTTATTCCGTTTAATCCCAAATTCTTTTCAAATACACCAATTATTTCTAATAGGTTTTAATCCTGGTCTTAGGATCATATTAAGAACTGTTT
Organism: Araneus ventricosus; assembly: GCA_013235015.1. Lineage (NCBI taxonomy): Eukaryota > Metazoa > Arthropoda > Arachnida > Araneae > Araneidae > Araneus > Araneus ventricosus. The sequence continues at coordinate 223,697 of BGPR01001200.1, read as the reverse complement.
AATTGAGCTTATAGAAATATTGTATTGCTTTCGCCGTACTCTTAATTTGTTTTGACTGACTATCATAAATAAACATTTGAAAAATAAAGTGACAAATGGGCAAATGCCTCGAATTTGAGCTTTTTTTCTTTAAAATATTGATTACCTTAAATAGATATGGACGCTCCAGTGGTTTTGAACTATTTAAAATCCGTTCCCTCGATTCCCCCATCCCGTAAAATTTAACTTTCAAACCCATACAACAGGAAAATGAAAGGGAAATCAGTTATTAAGTGTTATCAATGAGTTATTTATTTAATAAAAATATAATAAAGATGATGTAGAAGAAAGTCTCAAGATAATAACATGCAGAATTTTTATTTTTACTTCTCTATTATTTTTTTCATGAAGAAACACGACACAGAAAAAAAGAGAAAAATCCTGATAATAAAAATAAGTAGCATGCAAAATTTCCTTTTTACTTCACTATTATTTATAGTTGTATGATGAAACGCGACACAGAAAAAAGAGAAAAATCCTGACAATAACGATAACAGTCTAGAAATCATTCTCTCTTCCATTCATACGAAGTTGAAAACTAGAGAGGAATGTATCTGCTTTACAGCAGATGGCGTTGCATTCTGCATTTTACAAGAGGTAAATTTGCAACAATGAAAATACCGTCTTATCAGAAGAACCCAAACACTGCAACGACAAATTGTTAATTAATTTTTGGGTTTGACTTCCTGGATTTGACAACGAATTTCATTTAAAGATGTGTTCAAAATTTAACCCCTCTTTAGCATGGTTAATTCGTCGCCTACGTTATATTCAAATTATACCAAGGTAAATCCCTATCGAAAAAATTCAAAATATCGGTATCAAAACGATACCGGAACCAGTAAAAATAATACCGGAACCAATAAAAACATACTGGAAATTTTGAAGCCGGTATGAAACCATACTAGAAATTTTGAAGCCGGTATGACCATACTGGAAATTTTGAACAAGTGCCGGTATGACCATACTGGAAATTTTGAACAAGTATGAAAACATACTGGAAATTTTAAACAAGTATGAAAATATACTGGAAGTATTTAAGACAGTATTGTAATGTCTTGGCCTAAGTGTGACCAAATAATTCAAGCTTAGGTTGGCCTAAGTACTTTTATTTAATACAGCAATAATTAAGAGACACTTCTCGTAGAGAAGTCTTGATTAAATATGATTATTTACAAAGGAATCAACAAAATCATAGTTCTAATACGTCAAAGTTCCATGAGCAATTAGTCCATGAAGACTAGTAATCATCGGATGGATAACTTCCACCTGTCAACGTGATACCAAACCATGAGACTACCAAGAGTGCTCGCAAGTTCATGAGCCGAGATTCCGGGAATGCCGATTCCTCGGGGTTGCCTACCAAAGTCCGACTTCAGTCGGGACTTTCAATCCGCTGATCACACAGCTTTCTTTGGTACTCCGGAGCCTGAAACCTCGTTCGAGACGCCTCATCCAATTCTCTCCGCCCGTCTCTCCTCGAACATCAGTTTTTATTCACTCCTTCAGTGGGTGGATGAAGTGGTGAAGCTCCACCTATCTTTTCCTTCACTGGATAATGGTACTCTGGTTGACCAACAGCTCCCTTCCTAGTGGTCAACTCCGATTATGGGAAGGTTCTTGAGTTTTCGCACCACCGGCCTATTCAGGAATGATACCAAAGGGTACCGCTAATGTGTTCGCTGACATTGATGGATTCCTCCGCATTGTGGCGGTCCTCTGTGTGAAGTCCTTTCTCTTGCATCCGCCTCGTTAGCGATGTCCAAGTGCAACTGTCCTGCTGTTTACCGCCAATATCAAAAGGGGGGCACTCTTTTTCTCATGGGAACGTTGCTCGCGGCAAGGAAACCTTACAGTATACTGGCATAAATACTTGTAATAAGTGCGTATAACAATAACTTAAATACCTGTAATATAAAAAGTGTGATTGATCATATATGTGTATGGAAATGCATCCGGGGAGGGAGAGAGATAAGCCCCTTCTAATGTAGGCGCAATCTAATTTTTTAAAATAAAATTAGTTATTATTATAATACATGTTTAAATGTTATGTTTTTTAAAAATTATAACAAGCCACATATACTGATATATTGAAATATAATGAGTCTCTCTTATGCCCTGCGATTGACAAATGGATAGGTCCTATGAACTTTGTTTAGCTGCTATGTCACACTGTAAATAACAAATGGTATAGCACATTTGGCTCAATCAAACCAGTATGACAGAAAAATTCGTGCTACGAAATATATATATATATATGCATTTTTTAAAAAATCACTCTATGTGAAAACTGTTGTGTTAAAACACAATGCTATTGAAGACCTATCGCATTGCTTGCACAGTGATCAAAATTAGCACAAGATCCCTACAATATTCAGACGATATCTTTAAGAAGTTTAGCTACATTTAGAATATTTTAGCACCATTATGGAGGTATCGTAGAATATCTTTGGCTAATAGGGATGCAAGGAAAGTTTATTTTCAGAAGGCATGTTACAGGAAAGATTACGGCAATTTTCTCCTACTAAAAATGATAAAAATTAACTTTCACGTCTATTATGTTTTGCAACTGCCATCAGAAAACATTACTGCACATCTAATTTTTTTTCATATATATTAATATCCCATGAAAATAGTTACAAAATGAATTGCGTTGGCACCCTTTTGTTTGAAAGCATGCATAACTTTATACAGAGTCGGGATCTGAAATATTTAAAACATTCTACAGAAACAATTCAATTTCTTCCGCCACTTCCGCGAAATTTAACTTTCCATCCCACATGCGGGGGAAGTCAAAGAGAAATAAATAAAATAATAATAAATTAATAAACAACACATCAAAGACGACATGGAAGAATGCCTCGGGACACTAACATCCAAAGTTTTCACTTTTACTTTACTGTTATTTTTATTTTGCACGAAAAAAAGGACATCATAGAAAAAAAATGCTGACAATAAAGATAAAAGTCTGGAATCCATCCCCCCGTAAAACGCCAAAGATCAAAAAAGCAAATGTGGGAGGAGGGAGCACAAAATTGCTCGGATATGTATCTGCTTTACAGTGGATGGCTTCACTTGCTACATTTTACTAGAGATAACTTTGCAACAGCGAAAGCACTATCTAATCGGGAAAAGCCTCAAAAATGCAATGTTTCGCACTCGAGAGTTTCCCGGCGAGCCCTAAGGGGGTGGGAAGAAAGACAAATACAGCAGCAGTAGCAGCAGCAGGTGGGAGGCAGGGGGTTGCTGAATGCGGATAAACTTTAAGATCTCCGATGCGTGTTCTTTGTCCGCTGTCCCCCAGGGTGGGTCTCGACATGGATGAAGAGGTTTCTAACAAGGCAATGCGAAATTAGAATACTGCACGAACAATACTGGGCACAAAGGTTTCTTTTGGAAGTCACATTCATAAAGGGGGACGTCGTCAAATGGAAAGTGAATAAATGTAATGAGCGGCTCACTTTTGTTGAATAAACAAAAGGGAAGCAGAGATGAAGTAAAAATTAGTTCGGGTTTTGTTGTTTGTACTTGTTTTGTCCATAACTATCATGTCAATGCATGTTTCTTATTCGACAACTTACAAATTAGGAAGGGAAAGATGAGCTGTACAAGTATGTTTTTTAATTTATTCATTTGTTGACCATCTCGTTCATCAGTAATACTGATTGTGTTTAATTACAGTAAAAATGAGAATATAGAGATGAAGTAAAGATGATCCAGAGGTAAAGTAAATATGAGTTTGTGTTTTGTTGTTTGCACTTGTTTCGTCGACAACTATCATGTTAAGACTTGTTTCTTATTCGTCAACTCACAAATTAGAAAACGAACGATGAACTGTAAAAGTTTCTTCGTTAATTTATTTATTTCGTGACCAGCTTGCTCACCGGGAATACTGATTTTGCTTAATTTCAATTGAATCACAAATGAATATTTGTTTTATTTAGATTACACGGTGCATTTTGCGTCTAGTAGCATGTTAGCTCAAAGAAGTCATGCCAATAAACAGAAATAAATATTTAAAAATATAATCTTTGAGCTTACTGGAAATATTTCCTAACATGAGAGATTTGTTTACATATTTCACAGAAAAATTCATGAAAAAAGAAAACAATATTCATTACGATATTTATTACTTTAGGTATCAACAATGGAAAAAAACATGCACTTAGCCATATAAACAATGAAAGCGGATTGAATTTCATTACAAAAATGAAAATTATTGTTGAAAATTATGCATAAAAATATTGTCGAAAATTGATTAAAATTAAGGCAAAAAATTGGACTGCAACTAAATTGATATTATTAAAACGATAATTTTTTGAATTTTAAGATGGCGCGAAAATCATTTTTGTGATAATATTTTCAGAATTTAAAAATGAAAATCGCTAACGCTTTGCTTAATTTTTAACTAAGTAAAATTCTAATAATAATTTCAAAAAATAGCTTCGAGATGCATATCCCCCCCCCAAAGTATATTTGTATCAATTTTGTTAGCTCTAGATGAAAGTTTTGCTATTTAAAGTTTTATTAAGGTCTGTCCTGTATAGCACTAAAACACGCACGATCATTCATACATTCACTTTATCATAAGTAGAAATTCACACAGAATATTTGAAAACACAGCATGGATCCAACGACATATAGATAAATGCCTTTTAGAATGGACTACATAAAATCTAATTTTTTAAAACTGAACCGTGCTTTTTTTATTTAATAAAAGTTTTAAAAAATCTAGGCTTATTTTGTAATTAAATTTGTATATGATTAACTGCATTTAAATATAATACATGATGTATAATTAAAAAGATGTTTCAAATACGTCCTCTTTTGCCTTATAGAAACCCTTAAATGTTTCGTTAGAAACACATTTATAGCTGTTAAATCGATCATACTGAAGTGGATAACTCTTCACCAAGACATATTATAAAAATATTATTACTTCTTTAGTAAAAGACAAACAATATTAGTGATGATCACGAGAGCATATTATTCTTACATTTGAAACACGCCTGACTTATTTTATTCACCGCCTGACTCCTAAGGCATGTTCCATTTGTGTGAGAGTTATTTATTAAGTGAGATCTAATATTTTAACAAATTTCAAATCATTGATACTTAAATTAAGAATAATGGATATATAACAAACATCGAATATTTCACTAATTGCTAAGAAAGAATTATATTATCAACATATCTATATAATTCAAGAATTACTACAAAATATGCTTCAAATGTGATTTAAATGAGGTCTAAGGTTGGTATTAAATAGAATATAGAAAAATAATGTTGTATAAATGCAATGTGAATTGAAAAAGTAATTTTTTTAGAGAAAGCTCAGATTTTTTTTACTTCTTTCAGTTTGGATTATTATTGTTGAAATTTCATCTACTTGTTTATCAATTAATATGCTTTTCTTTCAAAAAACATCTAGAGCATATAGTTATATTTTCTCATTAAAAAAAGAATGCTTCCCTTTTTTTGCCTCATGATTTCTCTTCCGATTTCAAAAAATAAGAAATTTTTTTCGCACTTACTCATGGGAAAAGTTTCAGTCCATGATCTCAGGGGTTCTATCTCAATTATTTCTGCAGACATTTTCCAAATATTTTAATATTATTTGGGATCTTTAAGAGGACACATTACCCAAAAAATGGCCAAAATATCAATTTTTATTTTATTGGCTTATTTTGTTGATCTTATATTTCTACCTAATGTTTCAAAATGTCAAATCTGTACCTTTAAAACGTTGACCAATGATAAACATGCACAAATGACAACTTTAACTTGCCTTTTCTCTACTTCGGACTTCTCTTCAGTTTTGTGTTTTCAAAAAGCTAAGGCTTTTTTCCTTCCTTAGAAAGAGCTTTCAAATTTTTTTGTACTTGTTTATCGTTACGCATATGATAAAACTGTGCATGCAACAAGCATTCAGTTACTTAATTTTTTTATATACCAGATAAAAATTGAGGTAATGCTAAATTTCCTCATTTTTCACCACATAAAACAGTAAAAAATCTATGTTTAAGCGAATATTAGATGCACCTTAAAATCCATGCACAGTTTCGTGAAAAATATTTCAGTAAATCTACAAATAAAATTTGAAGCAAACATATTCATATTTGAAAAAATAGTGGCGAATTTTTAAAATTGAATTTTTCTTAAAAAGATTTAAATGTCAACTTAATAAGCAGATCAAAATGAATTTTTTTCTCTTTAAGGTGACTCTCTATATGATTGTTAAGTGTTAATAATATGAAAACTTTTTCAATCATACTTCAATTAAAACGAATTGTTCAGAAGATAATGTGTTCCCTTAACGTCTATCCCCAACAAATTAGATCTCTTAATCTTTATTGCATCTGATAAGGCCTGATACAAGAAAAATATTTTCACATTTTGTAGTAGAAATACAGAAAATTTTCCTATGATAAGTTAGGTTAAAATGAACAAGACGATTACGTTGAAATGAAGAGTTATAGATAAGTCAAATGTATTTTTGAATATTTGTGCTAGATTAACTCAGATTCTACTCAGTGAATATTAATTCAAATTTCGTAATTAGCTGCAATACGCCTGTAACGTTCTGTGTCAGAAGGAAACATTCTGGCCTTATTTCATTAATTCATAACAAATTCGTAAACAGTATAGACCAGTATGGAATTGATAAACATATCATATAAAGAAAATAAATAAAAATTTATAAATCGAATAATTATCAGATCTGTATAAAATTATTATCAAGTTTGATATCTTTTTCTTGTATTTCTTAGGACAGGAATTAGTGCTCGTAGTTAGTGAATTAGATTTTATGTAATTCCATATATAAAAGGCTTCCCAATTGAAATTTAACAGAAAAAACCGTAATTGGACTTTAAAAAATATAATGTAGAGTAAACAGCAATTTCAATTATCAGTAGTTATTCTATTCAAATACTTACCTTATTTAGCAAAGAAATCTCTCGGAAAAAATAAAAACCAAGTTTATTTTTGAAATCAAATTACTTCAGGACTTAATGAACAGCTAAATTTAAAAATAGGCTTTCCACTTCATGTTCAGAGAAATACATTTTCGAATGAGATACTTTAATAAATTTTCCAGCTTGTTTCTGCGTCATTTCGAAGTAAAAACTTAAAGAGGATACGAATATATTCATCTTTAAATTTATTTCAAATTTTAGTGTTAATATTTATCTAAAGATATAAGGTTTCATTTCTATTATCCGGATAGATGCAAATTCGCTTTCCAACCATTGCCCCCCCCCTTCCTGTCCAAATCTAAAATATGCACTTCCATAATTTCTTTTCGACATGCAAACTGGTAAATTTATATACGCATTTTCTTGAATCAAGGAAAACTATTAAAATTGTATAGAATGAAATAATAAGCCTTTTAAATCGAATATATATATATATATATATCAAAACCAACATATAAACACAAAATAAAAACTCAAAAACAGTAAAAAAGGACAAAATGGCTAAATAGACAAAAACCAGAAAAAACCAAAAAAATTGAAAAATATCATAGCGAGCCGCTCGTCAGGAAGAGAAGCTCGCTCATGATATTAATTTGTGCTTTTTTCTGCTGACGACAAACGAAATCCGTTAAAAATTGCCGTCATCCCCTCTAAAAACACAAAACAAACGAAAATATATATATATATATATATATTAGAATTTCAATGTAGTAGTGTTACAAAACTTTAGTACTCTAAGTAAATTGGAATAGGCGATGATGGTGATAGAAACATTCAATGTAAATTTGAATTTAAGTCGTTTTTATAACATTTTTAATTTTTGATAATGCTTAAGAATTTTTTTCTCGCAATATTCGTTGGTTGTATCGCACTTATTGCTCATATTCTTTTATACGTTTTTATATTTTTCAACGCCAATGAGTTTAAGCTTTCGTTTAGATCCACAGAGTTTTAATAAAAAACATTATTTCCTACATCTAAGTATTCTAATAAAATTGAATTTCTTAAAAATGTTTTTATTTTCTTATCTTCTACTAATTAGTTACTAATGTTCATAGTTCATAATTATTGTTATTATGGAACCTTGCCATTTTTCTTTTTTTTACCAACAGATAGCACCACTACTACGAAATCATATTTTAATTAAATGAAATTAATTAATTGTCGCTAAGTTGTGTAGATACATAAATATTCTATCGTCATCGGGAATATACGTATCTACACAAAATTTCAGAACTCGATTCTACAAGGAAGACTGTGAAATGTCGATTTCAAAAGTGCATCTTTAAAAACATGAAACTAGTCAAATTAAATAATAGCTTTCAAAATCCATAATGCATTATTTTATTTTCCCAAAGTATTTTTATAATCATTCTCATGTTAAAAGCAAAGTTACTTGATAATTCGAGGTACTAAATAATGCATAAAATTTTAAACGCAACAACAAATATATGACAATTTTGTCATCTCCACTTCAGAAACGAAATCTTTTTTACAAAATGTCTTTGTTTTTAATTCCTCGAAAACTTTTCCTAAAAATATTTGTTCTTTCTTCGCTTTTTATCTTTTTTAGAAAATTTCGAAAGATCTTTATTTCTTGATTCTTTTATTTCGGTATTTTTTTCTGGAAGTTTCCTTTTTTACGCTTTTCTTAATTAGGATGTCAATTAAAATCCGTAACTTTTTCGTTTGAGTCACCTTGTTTTTGTGTATGGATTCCAAATTAGGTTAAAGCAACAAGTAAGGTTTTAAAAAAGAGCAGAGAGAGATAGGGGGCGGAGACCAGTTTTACTGAATCATAGCGTTACTACCCTTCAGAGAAATCACACAGACCATGTTTTTTCTGTCTTAAAAATAAGCGCTATAAAGAGGACATGTCCGCTTTATAGCACGTATTATAGTATTGCTTTTTTTCACCTTTAATTGCTTTCCATACGGATGTGCAAATACTGTACCAGCTCAATTTTCCCCTTCTGCGTTAGAGCTGGTACAACTGAATTACCACTAAGCCTTTAGAGTTTACTCAACTCTCGCATCTGATCTTTGGGGTCTGCAATCACTTTGTAGATAACTTCACTCTCCTATTCTTTTGTATATTTGAGAGGAATAATTTTAAAATTTACTAGGAAAGCCAGCAAAAAATATCCCCATACCCTATAGGAGGGGAAATAATTTTTTTTCACTGAACAAGGACTTGAACAGGCAAAAAGCCCAATCTTGTTTATTGTTAAAATCTCCTTTCAAACTCCATTCCATTTTCTAGAATTATATGGAACTTTTTTTTCCCTTCTGAATTAGAATGCAATATTTAAAAGAAATAACAACGGAATGAGTAATTGTATATATTTTTAACTGTCTCTGACAAAAAGTAAAGTGTAATCCGAAACTGAGTCAGCCCGGCTTGCCGTAGCATCCGGGAAATATGAATGACAGCCGCTGCAGAAGCTCAAGTATTGAGGCCAGAGTCCAAGTAGCCATCACCGGCCACTGCCGGACACCTCCAGAAGGAGGTACGTACTATCATTGGAGGAGGGACTCATTACCCCAACATTTCTGCACCCATGTGCAGGAGCGAGAACACGCTTACTTATCCGACAACTTCTCATCCACGTATATGTGGTGCCCACAGGTGGGAGAAAAGTAAAGCGTAAGCAAATATATTCAGGTGCTTAAGGTTTTTATGTAATAAAAACGATAAATTTGTAAACTATATTCTTGCTTGCATTTTGGCAATTTACCAAAAGCACCATTACTTTTAAATAATGCAGATATGTACAAATTTTGTAACGGTAGTTTTTGCAGTGCAAAGAGAAATCATTATTAATTAAACTTGTATGAAACAATTGTCTCAATGATCCATATTAACACAACAAATAATTATCTTATTTATCATTTCAGCATTTATCTTGACGATGATGAAATTTCTTTTTCTTAAAGTGATAAAAATGCTTAATAACAAATAAAAAATAATGTTTCCCAAAGTAAAAAAAGTTTTTCAATTGTAAAACAGAATTAAAACCATGCGTTTTTGATAACGAATTGTTTGCTACAAGAGGGGCTAAACTTTATAAAAAAGAATGTTACTTGAAGCTTTCTTTAAACAAATGTGTAAAATTCAACATAAGCAGCAAAACGTAAAAAAGAATTTTTAAAAATCTTAATAGCCGAACATATCTAGGAAATTAATTTATCTGTAAATTTCACAAGAAAGAAGATTCATATGGAAGACATTTTGTTTCCCACTCTCTTTAATTATTAATTTTCTGTGAATAATTTAATTGCTTGAAAAGTGAAAGGAATAAGTAATTGACATTACTTTAAGCATTACTAACAGGAACTTATTATTTAAAGGAATACGAAATGGTGCTCTTAATTTAATTAAACATAGCATCTTCAAAAGTTTTATCAGTAAGAAAAGTACCTAACCAATTGTCTTCAGGGAACATTTAGCTTTCTCTTAGGCTCTAAATCTTCTACGGCATTTTGGTTTCTTTCTGTTTCATGAACTTGAAGTTTAGAAGAATTACGAAATACAGAAGTATAAAATATGAATGCAAATGAAAACAAAGACCAATATTAAGATTTTTCATAACTAAATTTAATACTTTCGAAAACTTTTGGGGAAACTTATGGTAACACGTAGATAAATATTTGATCAAAAATTTTTGTTCTTGTCTTGTAAATCATAAATTTCTTTTCTTAGTCAGAAAGAAGGAAAAAAAGTGACAATGATTTTAATAGAACTATGTTAAAACCATAGGTGCATAAAGAATTGGCATTTTTAAAGAACTTGTTATAAATGGATTAAAGAATCAGAGCATTGTTTACCTTGTAGTCTTGGAAGACATTCAGTAATTTCAGCATGCTTCTGTGGAAGTTCATATGCATCCAGACATTTAATAAACTCTCCCCTTTCTGACCCATCGGCTATAAATTGTTGTAAAATATTTCATTTTCGGTTGTATTTTAACTCTTCTGATGCAGATAATTTTTTTAGCTTTTGTCGGAATTCATAGAACATAAGTCTGAATTTTAGAGGTGTGATCCCTATATTTCAAATCGATGTTAGCAGGGCTATTCGTTACATTTGTTATCTTAATGTTCACTTTGCCCCTGAATGGTAGCAGAGACATTATCAGCTAAATATATGAGTTCACAACACTGTTTTGGTAAATTCTTCCACCAAAAGGTTATATAATTTTAAGAAAAAAGAGCCTTGTTAATAGAAATTTTAAGATAAGATTTTATTAAGGGTACAGATTACACAGAAAATAGCAAACATTACAATTTTCATTTTATAGGCTTATTTCATTTCTCTTATCGTTCTACTTGTTGTATCGAAATTTCAAATATGTACCTTTAATATTTCAGAAGTTACTTAGATTTTTATTTACGATAACTAATGAAAAACATGCACAGAGGACAATTTTAAATGGCTTTTTGGACTTTTCTGCACTTTCATGTTTTCAAAATGCTAAGGCGTTCTTCCTTTTTAAGATAGAGCTTTCAAACATTTTGTATACATTTAGCGTAATGTTTCAAAATGTCAAATCTGTACCTTTAAAACGTTGACCAATGATAAACACGCACAAATGACAACTTTAACTTGCCTTTTCTCTACTTCGGACTTCTCTTCACTTTTGTGTTTTCAAAAAGCTAAGGATTTTTTTCCTTCCTTAGAAAGAGCTTTCAAATTTTTTTGTACTTATTTATCATTACGCATATGATAACACTGTGCATGCAATAAGCATTCAGTTTCTTAGTTTTTTTTATATACAAGACATAAAATGAGGTACTGCTAAATTTCCTCATTTTCACCATATAATTCAGTAAAAAATCTATATTTAAGTGAATATTAGATACACCTTAAAATCCATGCACAGTTTTGTGTAATATATTTCAGTGAAATAAAGTTTGAAGCAAAAATATTCATATTTGAAAAAGTGGTAGGGATTTTTAAAAAATTGAATTTTTCATTATAAAAATTAAATTTCAACTAAACAAGTAGATCAAAATGGAATTTTTCTCCTCAAGATAATTTTATATGATTGTTAAGCCCCAATACTATCAAAACTTTTTCAATAATACTTCAAATAAAAAAGTAGAGAAGGTAATATGTCTCCTTATTGGGACAATTTAATGAAAGGAATCTTATTCTGATGGACGTAAAAATAACATACTATGTAGAGAAGTTATATACAGAAGATTTTGCTATCCGCAGCGCGAAGTTCCTCTAGAAAGATTTTCGACAATGGCTGATACCGAAGACTTAATTTTATGCAAACTTTGTTGTAGCCTTCTTCTATTGTAATGAAAATTTAAAAGGAGAGGAATATTTAATTTTTTATCTGAATTTTGCATGAAGCAATTAATGGCAATATGACAATTAAATATGTTCATATGAAATAACTCTGTTCTTTGAGATCGAAGTATTTTTTTAAAAATACATACAGAAGTTACATAGTGACATTAGGAATATAAAATACTTTATAATGTATTTATTTCTTTAAAATATCTGAATCAAACTTTCTAGTAAGATCTTGAAAAATTTTGCCGATGTCAAAAATATATAAGGGTGACATCAGAATTTCTAAGAATATTGCATTGTGATCAATATATTGCAAAAAAATTGTATCGTCAACTCCAGGGCATCATTAACTTCAAAGGTTTCCCTAACTCTGCGAGACAATATTCTCAGACTTTCTAGAATCGTCAGTTACTCCCAACTGTAAAAATATAGCAAAATCAGGACTTTTGAACAATGATAGTAAGAGTATAAACAGTTAAAATGGAATCTAATTTTTTCATTCTATCAATAAATTAAATAAAAATGTCTGTATAGCTATAATTAAAATAAATATAGTTTTGTTACAACATTACCTCTGCTTCTTAAAATCTATTAAATAATTTCACTCTCAGTAAAAAAAAAAGAAAATGTTTACTACTTCTCCTTACAGAATTATTCTGCTATTAAAAAAATAAGTAAAAAATATATCAAGCATTTTAAGGTCTTCTAATAAAACAAAAGAACTTTGAATTCAAGTGGTCACAACATACTACTTGTACGATACCTGATATAGACTCCTCCTCTTTTCCAAATGTTATCTTAACCACCGAGATTTAAAATAATTTTGACTACATTTTTATTGTGATATAGGAAAGATTACATGAGAAAAACATTAAAATTTCCCAACAGTAACTGCTCTTAAATAAAGGGTGACCATAAATTATTGGACCATTTGAAAAATTCATAAAAAACTAATATTTTTTTTTTAAATGTGGGCGCATTTTAAAAAGTTTTTTCAGATAGGTAACGCACCGTTACGGCCGTCTAAGTGGTCGTAAATTAATGGACATATCTTATTTTTGAGTCATTATCTGCGAAACTACTAAAGATAGAAGAAAATTAAAAGCATATATTTGCAGGCAATATTGCGCTATTTAATTGTTAAATCAATTGTAATTCAAAAACTGAGAAGAGTTCGAGATATTGAAGAAAAACTGCAAAAAGGAAACCAGAAAAAAGGGGCATCGGCTTCTGATGATAGGTACCGGAAATACCGGAAATACAGCCCCCGACCTGCCAAAGCACACGGGTTTTCACTGAATGACAGTCGTGCGATAGCGACGAGTACTGAGGTCGGGTCCTAATGGCCAACACAGCCCCACGGCCCAACCCCTCCCGTAGGAGGCAATAGATGATGATAGGTAGCCATTGCGTATAGAAATCTCTCGCTGTAGCAAATTTAGAACAACATAATGGCACGTCCTCAATCTGAAAAAAACTTTTTCATCTGCACTCTCATTTTTAAAAGACCGCCAGTTGTATCATTATTAGTTTTTTCATTATTAATTTTTGAAGATGTGTCTAATAATTTATGACTACCCTGTATAGTAGTATGCATTATCTTAAAAGAGCCATGGACTGTACAAAATATCTTCACATTTAATGAATTGCGATAATCGAATAAATAAATGATTCTAAATTGGTATGGGTAAAAAACTGCTGGAGTATGTTATCCTCATGCTTATCGTATACTTACACAATATGGCTCATTTTTTGCTTAGCTTTTTAGTATAATAAAGAGAATCTAGTATACTTTTTGGACCTCTTCCAGTTAACCGAATGGATCCAAAAGTTTATACATATCTACAGCTTTGGAGTGGAAACCACAACCAAATTCTATTTACCTTATTCGCTGCCTTTTTAAATTATCTTATACACACACGCTCAAATAAGCAAACTGACAAACAGTTAATCTTTATTGGACTTGATCAGAACTATGATACCTATTTAAAATTTTGGAGATAAAACCATTTGCCAGACTTTATTTATCTTCCACGTTATGGTTTCGAGTTATGGTGTTCATATGATGATATATTGAAAAACTTGCCGGTGACAAATTTCGTCCAAAATTTGACATAGATGTACCAGTTTGGTGCAAAGACCGCAAAGAAAATTTCATTTTTCCAGCTCGTTCCATTTCTCAATCTTAAATGTTGAAAAAACATGAAACTCATGAGGTCTAATATTTTGATGATTACAGTACTTCCATTTTGTATACTCGTATAAGGGAAAATAAAAATCAGGAAGTCGAAATATTACTAAGAAAGCTAAAATTAATATAACTAATTAAAAAAATAATGATAGAAGTAAATATTAAGCATTTATTAATCATAAAATAATATAATTTAAAGAAATTTGAATTTTTTTGGAAATCGTACAAAATATCTATTCTGATATTTTGACATATAGCTTTGTCAGTTGCTGGGGTTGCTATGTTCATGAATGAACTAAGTACTCTACAACACTAATCCTCTCAAAAGACACTTTTCGACAGACGTTTCAAATAAATAATTACACGTTGTGTACAAAGTCAGGGACTATATCATTAATTAATCCAACTTAGTTTATATTTATAACCCTTATTTTTCACGCGACTGCTTTTAACAGTCTTTGAAATGAATTTTCTCAAGAAGGGAACGAAACGCTAAAAGAAAGAATAAGTGCTTTCCAAAACACTCTATATCAAAAGATAGACTCTTGCACTTCGAGCCTTCCTCTTTGAATCCTACCCTTCAAGTGGACACAAAATATTACTTGCGCGGCCCCTTATGTGGATTGCAGTACACCTCTTCTCTTTTCCAAGTGTTATCTTAGGCGACGAGAATTTCGGCGAAATGAAGTTTTACTCTTCCGCCTCAGAAATTCCATGTACACCCCCTGCACAACCCCTGCGCTGGTTTCCTTATGGATTTAATTAAATTTACTCGCTTTTAATTAGTTCTCCACTATTGGCTGGCATACTTTACCTCTTGTCTCTTAAAGCAATTCCGTCTCCCGCAAAAGATGCTTGTTTGGTACTAAGGGCGGCGGGCTGGGGGGTCAGTGGGAGGAAATTTTAGCCGCAGGTGACAAGGCCTCCCCATTTGGAATGCATTTCCCGGTTGACACTGTGGTTACCGGAGAATCAGGGGAGTGCATCGGATTTGAATCGATAAATCGGAGACTGTACATTAGAGCATTCTTCAAAAATCAGTCGTGTCTCCCAATTGAGTTGCTGCAGCCGCTGCGGTGGCATTCAACCGGTATAAATTAATGAATACGGAATTAAAACAAATATGATAGGGTGAAGCTTCGACTGGGATGTTTATTGATTCAAGATATTTAGTTACGCGCAGTTGAAGTTAATTTAAATACGCTGGGAAGTTTTGTTCTTGAGCGGAACTTTAAAAATTTAAAACATTCATTGTCTGCTGGTGTGTCTGTAGTGCTTTTATAAATATTAACGTTCTTTATTTATATATTTCTGTTTTTGCTTTTACTGCTCTCATTAGAAACTGTTTAGAATAATATTTGGGTTCGGTAAAAAGAGTAGTGGGGCGCTTTTATTTAATTTATTAGATAAAGACCTCATGAAAAATAGACCTCCTCATGAGTCTCATTTTGAACTCTGGTCAGGTGATGAAGATACCTGAGATGGCACCCTTTCTCCAACTTCTTATATCTTTAACACTTAAAAGTCCAATTTTTAAAAAAATTATTTAAAAATGTTTAATGACTTTTATTTCTTGAATAAAACATGGGTAAAATACTTTTAAAAAATCCTATTTTGTTTTAAGTATTGTTTATAGCTAAACCACAATATGTTTACAACTGACAAAGGCTGGACTTAATTTCAGAAAAAAAACCCATTGATAAAATTCTACAATATTAAACACAGGTGAATTTTAATCTCTAATATATATAAAAGGCAATGCTTGTGTGCGTGCGTGTGTGTGTGTGTGTGTTTGTCTGCGATGTCCAGACGACTCTATCGCACTTACAGTCATGAAATTTGGCACACAGGTAGTCGTAATGGTGACTGAATGCACCTCGAAGCCGAAATTTTAAATTTTAATCTAGAAATTTTTTTATTTAATGTTTTGTGTTGTTTTGGTTGATTTTTCGCACTAATTTCTCAATAGATTGGTTTCGAATAATTGTACGACAAAAATAGATAAACCATCGGAAAGAGCACGCGATTTCCGTTCTAATGAAGTTAGTTTTGAATTTCTAACGCAATTTACTGAATTTTGAGAAATTTTTAAAAAATACCCAGTTTTGGCATCAAGTTGTTAGTTTTAATTTTAAATTTGTTGCATCCGACTTTCTAATAACACTATTATTTTCAATTTTTTTCAGCTTATAAGTAGAACGGTTGTGTCAGATTTAAAACAACAACGGTTAAAATATCTTTTCAAGTTTTTATTTAAATTAATTTTTTTCTGAGCGGTCGAGAGTTATTTTTATGGAGAGAGTTCCTCGCGCGGCACGGCACTTCGGAACGAGATGGCTATGTGATTGGTTGAAGGGGAGGTGACGTCATAACCTTGAATTGAATGACTGATTATTATTTTCGGCAGTATCTTAATGTATTTATTCATCTCGCATACTTAGCTTGAAGTATAATAGTTTTCACGCTGCAATTTTTTATTATTGTTTATCGTGAAAAAAAAAAATAAGCGGGAAAATCAATAATGTGTATCTTTTGTTTTGATTTTGTTTTCAAAACTTTTTATGTCATTGTGGGCGTTTTTTTTTTTTTTTTTTTTCATTTTGTTGAAGTCCTGATTCCACGGGCAACGTCGTGCGCGTACTGCTAGTATATATAAAAGGCAATGTTTGTGTGCGTGCGTGCGTGTGTGTGTGTGTGTTTGTCTGCGATGTCCAGACTTACAGTCATGAAATCTATCGCACTTACAGCCATGAAATTTGGCACACAGGTAGTCGTAATGGTGACTGAATGCACCTCGAAGCCGAAATTTTAAATTTTAATCTAGAATTTTTTTTTATTTAATGTTTTGTGTTGTTTTGGTTGATTTTTCGCACTGATTTCTCAATAGATTGGTTTCGAATAATTGTACGACAAAAATAGATACACCATCGGAAAGAGCACGCGATTTGCGTTCTAATGAAGTTAGTTTTGAATTTCTAACTTAATTAACTGAATATTGAGAATTTTTTAAAAAATAGTCAGTTTTGCTATCTAAATGTTAGTTTTGTTTTTAAATTTGCTGCATCCGACTTTCTAATAACACTATTATTTTCAATTTTTTTAGCTTATAACTAGAACGGTTCTGTCGGATTTAAAACAAGAATGGTTAAAATATCTTTTATCGTTTTTTTTAAATTAATTTTTTTCTGGGCCGTTGCGAGTTATTTTTCTCGATCGAGTTCCAAAAGCGGCACTTCTTCGGAACGTTGATGCCAATTTTGATTGGCGGACGCGAAGGATACGTCATGACCTTCACCTGAATGAATTACTTCGATTATTATTTTCGGATTTTATTTATATTTTGCTTGCTGTATAATAATCATTTTCACGTTCCAATTTTGTAATATTGTTTTGGATTAACGTACTCTGTACTGTAGCGTGAAAAAAATAAGCAGGAAAATCAAAAAATGTGTATCTTTTATTTTGATTTTGTTTTCAAAACTTTTTCATGTCATTGTGGGCGGTTCTTTTTTTTTCATTTTGTTAAAGTCCTGATTCCACGGGCAACGCCGTGCGCGTACTGCTAGTAATTAATAATACGGATAAGGAAAATTGTAGGAAAAAAATATGGTACCAAACGTACAAACAAAGCAATAAAGATACAGCCTCAACTGAAAAACATCAATTAATTTTTATTCTTTATCAGCAATCAGGTTGCCATCTATATGTTGTAAACAGATTTAATAAAATTTTCAGTATGTATCCTAATGGCAACAAGAGGCATTAGAAATTCAGTCTTATTCTCAATATTTTAGAACACAAAATTGGGTATGTTGCAAGGCTTCACTCGAAATTAACGGGTTAAGAAGTTTAACTGTAACAGGACGTTCACAGGGAATAATTTGATATAGGGAATGGTATAACTTAGAGATGATGCTTGACCCTGACAGATTTAACATACATCAAACGATAATACGGCAAATCTTTTGCTGGTTTCAGGCACATCACCCTCAAGGGCTGAATCCAGACATTTACTATCTTGCTTTTGTATTAGAATCAATCATTTATTGTTTTCGATTGTTTCATGTTTCAGAATTAAGCCTATCGCAATTTGAAGTTTAAAATTTCTTTGTTAAGGTAACCATGAATTTCAAACTATGCATAAGAAATTCATTTGAAATTATATTTCCGGCGAACAAGCTGGTCGCCGAAAGGCGGTTAGTACAATTATACAATGAGGGACATCCTAAAGTCATGAAAGGATATAATGAAATTAAGAGTTGAAATCGATCCACATTTCAAGTCTAGTCAAATTTAAGAAACTGTGGATGCTGATCTTTTAATTTTTAATTGATTTCTTGGAACATATTTTGAAATGAACAATCGGTTTCATGGACAGTTAGTATTATCATTTCCTTTGCATAGAAGCATATGAAATTCAGTGGCGTAGCAATGGTATGCGGCGCACTGGTCATAATATGATGTTTTCGCCCCCTCCCATCCATCATCATCATTGACTTATATTGCGTAAACGGTGCCCGGGGAATTGTACTTTTTCGCCCCCTCATCGCACTGGACTTCAAAAAGTGGCATAAACGCAAACATTTTGGCACCATGGTCAGTGCCGAAAGTAAATGGCACCGGAATGTTATTTTTTTATTTAAGTCGCTATCAGTGGCTTCGAAAACGTAAAGGGCACCAGATATTGGTATTTTATTTATTTACAACCCACCCAGCCTACCCAAGAGGGTGTAAGGCCTTCCACAAGCCGGAGGAGAAACCAGAGTTCCCTATTATATTTACTGCCGCTCAAGATATTTTGCATTAAAAATAGCATATACTCAAAGGTTTTGACTCCATGGCGCCCTTAAAACTGGCGCCGGGGGCATTTTATCCCCCTTGCCTCCGATCACTACGACATTGATTAAATTTATCTTAAAACTACAAGGATGTAACAAAGTTAATTAATTATTCTAGTTAACAAGATCAGCGATAAAATATAGGGTAATTTTGAACATGATGACGGATTTGTCAACTTTGTAAATCATTTTAAAATATATGGTTACATGGAACTCTTTGAATTTTCTAGAAATTTTTGCATCTAGAAGAAGACAGTAAGGAATCGGGTGAAAATAGCATTCAAAATCCTACAAAGTTTCATTACAGTAAAATGGTGAATATTTTATTCAAACATAAAAATATATGATTTCGAAATATTATGATTAATATCTATTTTTGATTGTCTGAAAATCCAATTCACTGAAATTTTGTGTTATTTGTTTGTTTTTATTAATCATATGCTTTCAATTGACGTGATTTGCCGTGAAGAGTTGATCATGTACGTCTAAAGAAAAATTGAGATTAGCCAATATTTAGATGCATAATAAAAGTCTGTCATCTGGTTGGAGACAACTTGGTATAGATTAGTGATTCCTTGACCTATTTGGACAATGAATTGGAACAATGAAGAGCTTTCAGGATGACAATGCATAGTTCAAAATATTAGCTTTAATTTACTACTATACTATACATTGGCAGAATTTAAATCATGATCAAATATTTTTACCAAAGTTCTTTCCCCAATTTGCTAATCAGCACGCTGAATGTTTATAAGATATATTTGTTATTACCTTTAAACTATTAATATCAACAATTCACAAGTTTCTTTCAAAGGGTTTGAAAAGTAATTACAGTAAATTTACAAGACTCAAAATGAAATTAACAGAACGTATAATTTAATAAAGAAAATCATCATTTTTTCACATTTTATGTACAATATTGTACATCTGTACATTATTGTTAGTCATCTAGACGTTCTGGCAGAATTTATATAACATTTTGTTCCAAGATACCTAAATAATTTAATAGAAAGTAAATAAAAGATACCTAAATAATTTTTATAATCAAAATGCTCCTATATTTTGATTTACGATAGAAACTGAGATTAAAGAAAAATACATTATATGCAGAAAGAATTTTGCTCCTGTGAAATATTCCAAAATTAGTATCTTTATTTCATTCTTTTTGATAGTTGATTTTAAGATACCAACTGACAGTTAATTCACAAATAGGAGGTTTTATTTGCTAGTTGTTGGATATTTTCAATGGACGTTTTATACAAGTTTAAAAACAAACAAAAATGTGTGATGCTAAACAATTCAGACACAGATATTTATTAAAATATCTTGTAATATACTATATGAGAATGAATTCTTCGATGAAGATTAACACTGTGATAAAGAATAATCAAATAAATTCATTTTAAAATAATTTGTAAAAAAGCAGCAAACATATAGTATTATATTGAGTTTTGCATTAATTTTTCAACGAGATAAAATTTTGTTTATTTATACTGGATAACATACCTTGAATGATTTTTTTCCTACAAATAATGCAACCTATTATAAATAACTATATCCAGAATAATATTCATTATCCTGTAGAGTTTTTGCAGACGCGGAACCCACCCGGAAAACCTCCTCATCTACTTTATCAGTCGGTGCCTTTATAATGCTTTTACGGAACTTGAATCACTGTGTAATCACAATCAAAACTGTGTGTTGTGTAATGGTACAAGGTTACATGTAAAGACTCTATAAAAATGTGTTATTGAAGCAACAATATTCATGAATATTGTTCTGTCTTTTCAACGCTCTGAATAAAGTTACAAATTAATCAAAAAGGATAGAAATGAATAATGAAAACATTTCCGAAAAAAGAGCGTTTTTTCTTAAACGCTCCTTTTAACATTAAAAGTTAATCAACAAAGAGCGAAATCATTGCTTAAAATATTGCTCAAAAAGCATTCTTTTAAAACACTTCTTTTAAAATTAAAAACTATTGGAAAAGGAGCGAAATCGTTCAATACAAAAAGGAGCGAAATTCGCTCCGAATATTTCGCTCCGCGGAAGGATTGTAAAACGCTCAGAAAGGACGACGCACTTTCAAGTACGGAAAGGAACGAAAATGCGCTTCATCGGATCGAATTTCGCTCGTTTGGTTTAAGCTTGCAAAGGCGTTCGACAGCGCGAAGCGGTTTTTATTCCAAGATTAGCTTTAATTCCATCGGATTACTATTTTCAATTCAGGAGGCTTCAATTCCCAGTGAAGGTTTGCTATGCAATGACCATCAACAAAGCTGAAGTGCAAGTTTAATAATGGCTGATGTGAATCGGAGGACAGACTGCTTTTCCCATGGTCAGTTGTATATTGTCTGTTCTAGGGTCAGCTCCTCTGACAGCCTGGTCATTCTGCAACCTGAAGGTAAAACTCAAGTGTTGTGTACAAGGAAGAATTAATTTTTTTTGAATTATAATTTCCACCAAATTTATGGCAAATAAATATTTATGGTTTGCTATTTTATCACCTCTGATTATAGAAGTTTCAGTGTCTTATCTCAAACTATAAAAAAAGTCTTGATTTCTTAATTTATTATTATTTAAAAATATTGCGGTATGCCACTGTTAGAAACAATGGCACTTTAAAGGATTAACCTGATTCAGTAGGACGATATATTCAAAGTCACATCTTTATATATTTTACTATCTGCAAAATACAATAAAAAATTTACCTTTATATTCATATTTCCTGATTCGTCGCGGTTTCACCCGCGACGACGAATGCTAGCAACTAACAAAAATATTTTTTGAACTTATTTATATTTATTACTCTTAAGCGTTATGTTTTAGAGAAATCATCATCATTTCATGGAATTCATTGCTTTATCCAAACTCGTTTTAAACTTTGCAAAGCCAATTGTACATAACTAATGCTTTCTTCCTCTTGTCTCCTGAATGTCTGAATAATCCATTTTGTCGCCTGAATGTCTGAATAGGCCATGTACTTCAAAGTTTGAATGAATTCCAGCAATGGGCACTCGAAGCGATCTGCTTCACTTGTTGAGACTTTCGTCCGATGGAATTATCGACGCTAACAAACCGATACTAATTAAATATCATTTATTCATTTAGTAATCAGCTTACAAATCTAGAATAGATAATGATGAAATAAAATACTGTATATGTATAATAATATGGTATCTCTTTAATTAAACTGAAATCAGACCGTTCTCTCAATTCCAGCACTGATTCTATTCACAGAGTTTATTAATTATTTATATACAACTTCATCTTAGATATTCACTCAATGCTTTAATCAAACTCGTAGATTTAATTACTTCAGTAACATACTTTTTCTATATACACGCAGAGTTCTAAAAATGCAAAGGTCGTGTTATTTAAAGTTCTGTAGAGTGACAACTTGTCTGTAAGTTAAAGACAATTTTTAGATTCCATTTGGAAATTCAAGTATTTTAGATATTCTTGTTTTAATTAATTTTTAGATCGCCGTACAACAGCATTAAACAACTTTTGTCATAAGCATATGCTTTTTCACAAGAATGATGACTACCATATTTAAGTACGTTTTTTCAAGTATTACATCTGACGAGAGTTAACTCAATTATAATTTAATTATTTACTGGGATTCTCCTATTTCTTTAAGTATGGATTCTTTGGCTTTTTTCTTCAGTTATTTCCATAGACTATGTTTCTTATTTGAATGTAATGTGTATGTTACGTACAATTTGGATTATTGGTTATTATGCATAATTATAGGTTGAAAGTCCAGTTATGCATAATAACCGATTATCCACATTGACCGTAACATACACATTACATTCAATAAAGAAACATATATATATATATATATATATATATATATATATATATATATATATATAACAAATAAGAAACAATCATAGCATAATTGTAAAAGCAACATTTTTCATGACATTGATATATTTTCATGACATATATATATATATATATATATATAAAATTTTCCTGATTCATTAATTCACACGCTGAATCAATTTAGAAAAAAAAGTTTGTACTTTAGAAGATTGAGAAGAGTCATCTTCAAGTAGATAAAAGAGTGTAAAAAATTGTGAATAATTCAGCTATCAATTTATATAAAAAATTTAACCTTACTTACTTGAAAATTTATCTTAAAACCATAAAATAAATCATAAAATATTGAACCCACTTATGCATATTTTTACGTTTGCGTCCATAGTACTCTTAATATGAATATCTTAATAACAACCATCCAGAATATATCATTTGATGTTTGAACAATGCAGCGATAAAGAATAGCTAATACGTTGGAGAAAACCATGAAGGCTAAAACACTATCCATAGCCCTTTTCCCACGATTCAAAAAAAAGAAAAGATTTAACACAGGAAAATGAATTAATTATTAGGATATCTAAATTAAAATTATTTTATATTCTTGATTGAAATATGAATTAAGGAATGAGAAATCAAGGAGAAAGAACTGCTCAATTAAATTGAATATTATGACAAGAAATGATTTAATAACAGTCTTGGCTACAGAAATCTTCTACCAGAGATCTACATAACATTGTTTAAATTTTAAATTTTAATTTCAAAATTTTATTCTATAAATTTTATTGTTTATAAATAAATTTTTTGTTGTTATTGTTTAAAGTTTTAGTTAAAATTTTATTTTTAAATTTTTTCTACTTTTTCTAGTTGATTGTTTTTAAGATCTATCAGAGATAAATATTGCCACGACTTCCAAAGATGGTCTTCGCGCGAAGTGAATAGGACGCCAGAATGTAAATAATTAAAATTTTTGAATGGATGGCGTGAAACATTTTGTAAAATTGTAAATAACGGTTATTTTGTGTAAATTCAGTGGCCACAGATTAATATTTTTTTTAAAAAAGTGAAAATAGTTTGTTATATTTCTTTATCTCCTTTAAAGTTTGTTTTTT
>BGPR01001200.1:160352-199394 GCA_013235015.1 Araneus ventricosus | reverse complement strand
TGTTATTTTGCATCATACCCCGCTTTAAAATATCAAGACAAGTAAAAATGTTGATATATAAACTCATAAGCGATAAAATATATTTCAAAACTTTTATAAACTTTAAAACTTCACTTATAAACGTCAGAGATTTTAATACAAAATCGACCAAACATAGCCATGAATATTCTATTACAAAAAATAAACGTCCTACATCCTAGGCATTCTGCAGAATGTCTAAATTTCTTATATATCCTGAAACATATTAATTGCTTCTAAAAACAACTGCAATTAATTTATAGAATTTGATTTTTGAAGCATTATAAAAATCCGTAAACTTATTTCAGCAAGGGTATGCCTTACTAATGAGTCCAATTCCATTGAAATCGAGTGCAATATCGAAACCTAAATGCAGAGATTTTAAAAGATAACGATTTATCAGCAACTAAATGTCATTAATTATTCATGGAATTGAATAGGCTAATGAAATATGTCATCTGATGCTGAAGGAGAATGATCATTTTGTGGCAGCAGAGTAGAAGATAGAACAATGGATTTATCAATATTAATGCTAAGTTAATTGATATATGTTTTATTATGAAACATTCTACAATACATATATTTAATGAAATTTTACGTACAATTTTCAGAAGGAAAATTAAGTTAAAGTAAAACAAATTTTATAACTTTGCACAGGAACCCGAAATCGTTGCTATCCATTGATAGTTTAGTTAGACAGCTAAACTTCTATTGCAAATGAACCATAGTTTGAATCTAATTCCCCTCTTTTGAAAAGTGCGTAACTGAAAGGACATTTTTGAGAACATTGATGTTCATATGTGCAACATAGAAAATTCTGTGCTTTTTGTTCTGCAGGCCATATTTCTTTCTCCTGTTTTCAGAAGTTTTCCACGAATTTTAAAATTTATCATTTCGAATAACGACCGTTGCTCATAAAATGTTATTTTAGAAATAACCATTGTTGTTTTATTTATATTCGATGTTATGAAGTGTTGTGCTCGCTTGTAGTGCTCCATGTCCTAAGTTTAATAATACGTTATATCAACTATAATTATTTGCAGCTAAATCAGCTCAATTGTCCAGGGTGCTTGAAAATAAATAAATCCTTATTAAATGATAAAAGTCAACCATTTTTCAAGAAATATCTCAAACACTTGTTCAATAGGGTCAAACAGGAAATGTCTTATATCTGTGTAACTTGCAATATTTTAAGTTTCAGTTGAATAAAAATTTTTAATCTAAGGCTGGAATTCTGTTTGTTTTAAATAGTGTAATCAACCCTAGAAATAATTATAATCCATATTTGGGTACATGACAGGTTTTTTTTAACATTAACATTGCATAGCCTCCCTAAGTTCATCATATGTTTGCGAAATTACTTCCTAACGTTTTCAGAAATGAATTCTGATTGTTCAAAACAAACTGAGCTGCCCTCTATCACGTGACTTTGTGGTCAAGACCTGCCTTTATCCACCGGCAATGTCAGAAACGAAAGTGAAACTTAATATCAGAACTAAAACTAGAAGGATTACTGCGCACTTAAACTTCTAGCTTCTTGCAGTTTAATGTTCTGTGTAAAGAGATCTGCTTGTATGTGTGTATGAAATATTTAATAAAATATTTTCAACTTGAAAATCATACTATAGCGTGGTCATTTAGTTATGTGGTTAATTTTCTGCAGCTTATAAAGCGATATTGGAGGCACGTCTTCTCCTCAAGTCGATAGAAAAGGTAGGCTTATTTTGATGTTTAATGTTTTTTAATACTACCTACTAATTCTGATTGAAGTTAAGATATAGATTATTGCATTGATTAATCTTATTATATAAAATCAAATGAACAATAAATAATCTTAAGGTAGGTTAGAATTCAAATATTCATATTTATAGTAATGCAGGAAAAAGAATCAAGTAGTCGCAAAAACGACAGTTCTCGATTTACATTTCAGAATTTGATGAGACAAATGAAGTCAAAACATTTCAAAATTGCACGATTGCGAATTTTCCTTAATATAACCATAATAGTTCGCAGTCGTAATGCATATTTATTTTAAATTGAAAATAAACGGTATAGAATTATGATGCGGGGCATATTAACAATTGCTATAAACCTTGCATTCATTAATTAAATTGTAATAACTGTAAATTCAATTTACGCACACAAAGTGAAAAGTTCTAAGGTGAAAATGAATCCTTTTCATCAATTGCTTTTACTTCTGTTTTTTTCATTTTTTTATTATTCGTTTCTCCCTCTCTGAAATTTTTATCAGGGCTGCATGTGGAGAAGGATCTTGGAGAGAGGCTGCCGGTTAAGGTGTTATCCTCGTTATCTGACCACAGTGAAAATTATGAGATCCGTCACAAAATAGTCCTCGTGTTGCTTTGAAATGTGACATAAGTATATCTAAACTAAACTGAAACGCATATCACCGAGATTTAAAGCTCTTATAGCATATGGTTATTTTTCCAACTGTGTTCTGAATAGGAATATTTTGCTTGGAAACCAATTATGCTTTAATATAATATGGAATTATGTTTTAAAGATACATTAGATTAAAATTAAGGGGGAAATAGAATGCATTACTGTTGTCTAAAGTAATTTCTTATAACAACTTCATGAACATTTCTTTTTGGTCTAAAAGTTATGATAAGTAATTAATTGTGAGGAAAAGAAAATTGGAAAACCTGAAGCAAAACTTTTTGAAATCTAAAACGCACGAACGTAGTTGAACAATGTAATGCTTAGTTTGCATTCAGTGATACGATTGATTATAGATATATTTTATGGTATAGTTTAAAAATCTAGATTTTACATTAGGGTTTATCATAATTAAAATCAATGTTATTAACATATACAAGAACGTGTTCGAATGTTTAAAGAAATCCTTAGATTATCTCATAACAAGACGCATTTTTCAAACAAAGAACAAAACATGTGATTCTTATTACTTCTCATAAAAAATAAACACCAACAACATATCGCAAAACATTACACATAACCATATAACAATAAAATCACGCGAATCCACTTGTAACATATATAGCTTCAACAAATCATACTTATTCAAAAAGAGAAAAAAATAGGTATTCTTTACAAAAGAGATATTCAAATAAATCCAGGGAAACAAGTTTTCTTCAAATGAGCTTATCATCTATGAAATATATTTCCAGACCATAAGCATTCACGATAAATCCCGCTCTACTCTTGTGTCACATCTCTCTGCAGAAAGTCATACCATTACGCTATCGTGATGGGCAACTCTTTGGAGCATGTAAGCTCAAGCATTGTTAACTCCGTGGTTAAAGAGGGATATCTGACGGATTTCCTGAAATAAACAAATGCGTTGCAGCGGAAAATAAACCTTTATTTCCTTTGGATATCTATCTCCCTCAGACAGATAACTTATTCGTTTTCCGCCTGGATGAATTGGCTCAGCCGATGAAGTGCATTCTTGCGAAATGTTATGGAGGTAGTCGATAAAACATCCTTTTGAATGTATACAGTCAAGAATTAAAAACTCAGTTGCTTGCTATAAATATCCATATATTGACTCAATGAAGCAGAATCGATGGTATTAACAGCCGATTTTTACTTCGAATATTTTTTAAGAGGATGAATATTTCTTGTTATTAAAACTGCGGAATAAAAATTTCTACTTGAAACTTCTTTTTCAAAGTCGCAAGAACGATTTTAAAAATATTTTTATAACTATCACGTATTTTCGCTTAAGTTTCCTATAGAAATAAATTGTTATAATGAAACACGCTGAATTGCATTTTTGAGAGTTTAATAAATATAAACAGAGCAAGAAATTCTTATGAAACGCTATTTAGTACTATTTAAATAAAATTGAAAACGACAATATGTTACTTAAGAACTAAAAATTATATTTTGAATCTATTTACTTACTGATGATATTATTATTTTTTATTTATGTTGAACATGAAGTGATTAGAATTTAAATCTGATATCTTTCTCAACAATGGCATGCGAACTGACTTTCATAATTCCAGTGGTAGATTAAGATTTGCACTTTTCAAGTTAAGTTTACATTTTTGCACATTTGAGCTTCATACATGAATGTGTTGTACATTATTGTATTAGTCCCAGTAAGGTTTTCTAAAGCTTAAATTCTGTTTTCATCAATATTATGAATGTGTTATGTTTCACTTTCATAACGCTCATTTAATCTGAGAAGTGATCAAGGCCCGAAATTATTGTCAACATCTTGCCTGAATCATCAATTATAGCCAAGGGGTTTTCACAGGACTTTATTGTTTCCTAAAATTGTCGCGTGTAAAATATGTAGAAAAAATGCCGACGAGCGAATTTCGTGTTTCCAAAATATCTCTGAACCTCAAAGTCTGCAGTACTTTTAAAGTTTCTTCGTACTTAAAGTATTTTTAGAATCTGACATAAAAAATATAAACAATAATTCGGGTTGCTTATAAACTTCATTTTTACTCTAACAGTTTTGTTCTTTAATGTTTCTAATATTTATGTAATTATAAATATCTATAAATATGATTGAAATGAATGTTTATAAAATTTATGCATGTTTATATACGTAAAATTTTAGTTTCTGCCTATCAGAAGCAACTGCTCTGCATGTCGATTACTTCAAAGTTCACAGCAGTGGAAAAAACTATATTCCTTTCCAGTTTATATCATTTTAATCTACCAATAATTCATTTAAACATCTTGCTTTTACATTATTGGTCTAGTCTTTAAAATAGGACACTAGAAACAAGAGCATATGTTTTTGTATGCAGAATTAATAAGAAAAGTTTAACCAAGTAATAATTAATCATAAGAACTCTTATGAACAGACGATGAGAAATATCAAAAAGAGACGGATATATTCCCAATTCATCAGTTTACTTCATTTCTTTTCTTAAAAAAATATATTTGTCTGATTCTACCGATTTCCAAAGAAAAAAAACTAAACATTACACTAAGTGATTATTCTAAATTATAACCTGTTGTGGAAGCAAAATATAACATTTTTTCAAAAGTAGAACTTTTTGTCTATTGGTAATTCTAAAGCAATTGAAGCAAGCAGATATCAAGTAGGTTGCATGTTTCTTTAAAAACTGTTTCACTTCCGGGAAGAAAGATTCAGAGATAGCAATGTTTCTGTATCAATGAGAAATAAACGATTAAGTTCATCATTGTGAATATCGTCTTTCTTTCAATGTACTTTATATCAAACAAGAGAATAAGTAAACTCCTTATAATCAATCTTAATTTCGGGACTATAGTTTATTTTGACCTTAAGATAGGGTAAAAGTCCATTGCCTCAGCTCTCACAAAATATACAAAGATATGAACAGCTGTCGAATGACGAATCTTATTAAATCCTAATTAAGTCACGGAAAATATCTTCACGAACGAAGTTATTCTAATCAATCACTTTAAAACAGCGTTACACAAATATACTTAAAGGTTTACACATTGTGTCTTGTGAAAGTTCCACATTCTCTTTTATCTACAGAAGAGCATAAAGATTTGCCAACGCATCTGCCTGGACACAATCTAATTAATTAACAGAACACATCATGCGTCCTCCTCCTGCGAGTAAAGTCACTAGGGGAGTGCTTTAATTATGTTTTAGAAATGCGCTATAATAGATTGAAGAATATGCAGCTTGCAAGGGAAATGTATGCTTTATTCAGAAAATGAGTTGTATATTCGCACTGCTACCATTCTTGTTACAATGCAGAACTGAATAGTTAATTTCTATTTATATAAGTGATTTCCTTTGATACATTATATCCTTGGTTGG
The DNA here is from genome assembly GCA_013235015.1 of Araneus ventricosus. NCBI lineage: Eukaryota > Metazoa > Arthropoda > Arachnida > Araneae > Araneidae > Araneus > Araneus ventricosus. Next base: position 193,609 of record BGPR01001200.1, on the reverse strand, counting down.
TTGAGGATGTTAAATTAATGTATTAAAAATGTAGAGAAATTTCATTTTAGTGGAATTGTTGTATGTATTATCTGTATCATACTTGGGTCAAAACCGGGTCGTGTAGTAGAAGTTACGAAATTTTATTTTTCAGCATTATTTTCAACCAAGTTATCAGGTAAGTACTTAATATGTTAATATAAAAAGAAGATAAATGAAAATAATTGTCATATTAAACTATCGTATTTTAAAATCGCAATTCATGATTAACCCGCTAAATACGAACTTAGTTTAAGGCATAGATTTAAATACGTTCCTTTTAAATTATGTTAAAAATATTAATAAGAAGAAAAGTGCAAAGTAAAATTAAATTTAGATGTTTTTTATTTTTCAGAAAAAATTACCAAAAAATCGGTCGAAAATGATTTTAGAAACTTTATTAGATCTATTTTTTCAAGGGATTTTTTTTAGAAAATATAGTAAAATATAAAAATAAAGATTAATTTCAAATTTCTTGCACTACCTCGATAATTAATCGAATGAAAAAGTAAAAAATTTTAGAAATGCGCTATAATAAATTGAAGAATATGTAGCTTTCAAGGGAAATGTATACTTTATTCAGAAAATGAGTTGCATATTCGCACTTCTACCACTCTCGTTACAATGTAGAACTGAATAGTTCATTTCTATTTATATGAGTGATTTACTTTGATACATTATAACCTTGGTTAGTTGAAGATGTTAAATTAATGTATTAAAAATGTAGAGCAAATTCATTTTAATGAAATTGCTGTATGGATTATCTGTATCATACTTGGGTCAAAACCGGGACGTGTAGTACAAATTACGAAATTTTATTATTCAGCAATAATTTCTACCAAGTTATCAGGAAAGTATTTAATATGCTATTGTAAACAGAGGTTAAATTCAAATAATTATCATATTCAAATATCGTATTTTAAAAGTGTAGTTCATGATTAACCCGCTAACTACCAACTTAATTTAAAGAACAGATTTCAGTAAATTTCTTTTTAAATTATGATAAAAAAAATACCAAGATTAAGAAAGTGCAAATTAAAATTAAATTTAGTGCAAAATGGGCAATTTAAAATTAATTTTTTTTTTGTTTTTCAGAAAAAATTATGAAAAATTTGTAGAAAATTATCATTACAGATAAACATCTAAAATCTTTTTTAAAATATAGTAAAATATAAAAAAATAACGATTGCTTTCGAATTCCTACCAATATATCGAAAATTAACCAAAGGACTAAACCAACAAAAGAAATTTAAAATGACGTCAGTTTTACTTCAAAATCTGGTAAACTGGTTGTATGTGCGAATTGAAAATTGTTTAGGAACTTAGAAATACATATTGAGTGCTTAGACAAAGCAGAAAAGAAAAAAGTAAATAAACGATGAAATATGTTCGGATTACCCGCGGAAGTGAAATACAACTGTCCTATAAATCGGACGCTAGACGATAACGGATTCTGAACATTTTTTGTCAGTTTAATCAGTTCAGCAAATTAATTTTAGTGGAATTATTGTATTGATTAGCTGTAACATATTGTCGCGGTGTAGCTGAAGACTCAATAGCCGAACTGTTAGGACGCTGCTCTACGATACCAAGAGACTCGGGTTCGAGTCGTTGGACTTTTATGTTCACAATCTTTATTTCTATTATTTAATTTATATGCAAAATATCATTTATGTAAATTTAATCTACGTAAATCACCCCCTGATGGAGTGTTCTCGAACATTCCACCAGGTATATAAAATGACCACAGCTGAAAAAGTCGTCACTACGGCCAAATAAATTTTTCTGTTAGTTACTTTGTGTAGCAAGCTCATTTCTACGTGACAATATTTTGGTCAAACCCAGAATGGAAAGTCATTGTTATGAAATTTTATTTTTCAGCATTATTTTCAATCAAATTATCAGAAAAGAATTCAGTTTCTTAATTAGAAAAATGTTATATGAATATAATTTTTAGTTTAATTTAACCTATTTTAAAATCAATAATTTAGTCTGTTTTAGTAAGAATTTTAATTTCAAAATATATTAAGTAAATATTATAAGTTTTAAATATCAAATACATTTTGAGTTAAAACAATTGACTTTTGTGACCCAGAATTACAGATGTATTCAGACTGTTTGCTACATCTTTATAAAATACTAAAAGATTTTTCCCGTCTAAGATGGGCTTTTCGCTTTTACTAACGAAAGTTGTTGAAGAAAATCTCCTGCATATTGCCAGAGTGCTTAAGAAATGAAAAAAAGCATGAAAAACAGAAGTGATGAATCAATTGACACTAACTTTCATTGTGTCCGAGTAAAAATAATGCAAAATTCACGAACAGTAATACAAAATAAAGTGATGAATTGATGAATACAAATCTTGATGAATTGATGAATACAAAGTAAAAGGAGCCTCTTAGTGTAAGAACGGTTAAGGGAAAAAATATAAAACATATAAATATTCATTTCAAAAATTAAGTACGAAAAATAAAGAAAAATTTTAACCAAGACTACTATTCTAAATAGTTCTGTGCGCATGAATTAAATAAAAAGAAACAAAACGAAGGACATATAATTAAATCCTATGAATCAACATAAAATAAAAAAGCTGCTACACTCGGCTAAAATAATAAATAAAATAAACAGTCCAATAACATTAATGCCCATTTATAACTTGTGTATGCTAATTTATAGACGTAAACACATAGTCTGAATCTCCTTGGCATGTAGCCCAGCCAAACCACGTGAGCGTTATTGCAATTTCTGAATAAATCTAATACAGATGAACAATTTCATAGCAAAAATTCCACTTATGAACCTTTATCAATCTGCAATATATCAGTTTTTATCCTGCAATTTTGGTCTTTAGGTGCAACATCACACATTTACATCAATTATTTTTTTAAAACAAATGTCAAAAATGTTTGTATCTTGCTCTCTGAAAACTAAGACAAATCAAATACAACTTATTAAAAAAACAGGGCAAAAATTATTGTCCTATTTTTCGTTCTTTATAGAAGCTCCTTTATCAAATTAATCCCATCTTTTCCTATTAATCTTGTGAAGTAGGTAAATGCAAGCAAATAAATATTGGCTTATGTGATTTGAAATATTAAGGAAGTTTAATTTGAACGAATACAAAAAAGTTGATTTTTTAAAGTAAAATATGGGTTGCTAAATATTACAAATGCATTTCTTTTAAATTATAAAACGTTCATCAATTTAAGAGCATTTTAAAGCCTCTCAGCAATGCTCTTGGTTTTTCATATTTATAATTAAATATGATTTAAAAATCGTATGAAAGAATTAAAAACTTACCTTAACTAAACCTTATTATTAAATAACTTCAGTTCCTTAAACCTTTGTATTTTATTCATGATCTCTTTCGAATCATGAATTTTTTCTCTTACTATTTATATCTCGAAATTAAATAGAAATACTTTTCTTTTATATCGTGCACCTGTAAAGATTTCTGTTTAATCTAGTAAATTGAACAGGTTTTATTTATATCGCTCATTCTTACATTGAGAATAGATAAGTTAAATTTTAATATGCTTTAATTAATTTTATTTTGAAATTAGCTTTAATTATAGAATATTTGAGGAAATGAAAATATTCTTATTATGATTACACTCAATATTCACTTTACCAGAATTTAATTGTTCGAAATAGGATATAGTGCATTATGTTTTATGTAATAAATGTAGTAATCGAACTTTCAAGATGTTGTGGCTTATAAACGCATATTTACGGATCCTACTATGGTTTGGATTGAGCTCGCTTTTCATTGGCTCTCAGCGTCACGTGACTTCGCTTGCTTCTGAATGATGTCATAGGAGCGCGCTTAGTTTGGATTTCGATTTTTGTCTCGGCTGTTGTATCATGGGAAAAAACAAATTATCTTTTAATTACGATTATTTGGATATTTCTCAAGGGAATGACGAATTCAAGATAAAGATAATTTTGGTTTCTGCGTGATACAATAGCTAAGACAAAAATCGAAATCCAAACTAAGCGCGCTCCTATGATTTCATTAAGAAGCAAGCAAAGTCATGTGACGCTGAGAGTCAATGAAAAGCGACCTCAATCCAAACCATAGTAGGATCCGTAAATATGCCTTATGAACTTGTAGAATCTTGGAGCAAAAAAAGATGTGACATTACAGCACAGTGTAAATTCCGTTTGTCATGTGCATTAGGGTGGATCGAAAAAAATTTTTTCAGAATTTCAAAATCTACCTATACGGTAAAGATGTTCTATGGTATGGAGATTAAGAGAAAAATAATAAAAAAAATTAAATTCACAAAATTTAATACTGCCGAAAGGGAGTTGAATTTTCAAAAAAAAATGAAAAAATACTTAATCTTGATTATTGATTATAAGATTTTAGATTCGAAATAATTTTTTATTTTGCATAAATTACTAAAAATGATGATTAATGAGTAGTGAGTAGTATAATGTACATTGCAACATTTTAAGACTCTGCTCCCCCTCACCACACCGTCAAATCAGTTCGGTTAAACAACTAGAGCAGTAGGCAATCCCATCATTTTCCTGTCTCCTGCTTTATCCTCCAACCCTCCATAAGTCGGAAGTGGTACTTCATGGAATCTTCAACACATTCACACCTGTAGTGACAAAAGCTTTAGCTGCAGTTAGAACATTCCCAGATAGCATGTACCCAGATAGCAAAGAAGGTTGCGGAAAGGTTGCCATTTCACTTTCCATAGGCTGTCCGCGAAAGCATTTCCGCGAAAACCGTTTAGGAAACCATTGCCGCAAGGTTTACATAGGAAAGCTTTTTATGAACTACCTCACCGACAAGGTTTGAACGACGAATCTGCGAAAGCATTTCCGCGCAAACCGTTTCGGAAACCATTGCCGCAAGGTATACATAGGAAAGCTTTTTAAGAACTACCTCACCGACAAGGTTTGAACAACAAGTCTGCGAAAGCATTTCCGCGTAAACTGTTTCGGAAACAATTCCCGCAAAATTGACGTAAGAAAGCTTTTTATTAACCACCTGTCCTATCGTGTGTAGCCTCGTCCGGTATAGTGGTTACTGCGTTTGTTTTCCACCTCTAGGAACGCGAGTTCGATCCGCGGAAGAGGAATTTGAAGTTTTGTCACAATCTACAATCTAATCGTACAAGTAAGTTCAATTAAAAATTAGATTAATCAAACTAACTGAAATTAATAATTAAGATTTCCAATTAATTGACATTCCAGATGACGTCAGAAGAAGGGGGATAAAAAAGGGGGTTGGACCCCTCTGTTTGGCTTTGAAGAGGGGGTGAAAAAAAGGGGGTTGGCCCCTTCTGTAAGATTACGGCTTCGGAGGGGGGAAGGGGAGCTCTATTTTGTCCGCCGAAGGAGGGCTCTTAACAACCTTTTGAAAGGCCTGAAACAAGCTTGAGGAAAGCCTAAAACAAGCTTGTAATAAAAGCTTGGGGAAATCTTACTGACAACCTTTTGAAAGGCCTGAAACAAGCTTGAGGAAAGCCTGAAACAAGCTTGTAATAAAAGCTTGGGGAAATCTTACTGAAAACCTTATAGAAAACCTTGTTTCTTGTTGACTAGCGAACCTTTCCGCTTACCTTGCCGAAAGGTTCAACCCTTGTCATGGAAACCTTTGTGACAACCCTTTACCCTTGCCGACGACAAGGTTTCCAAAGCCTTTCAGACAAGTTTTCTTTGCTATCTGGGTAAGTTCGCAGTAAGTTTGATTTTGACTTGATATTACCTTGTCATCGCAAATTTGACGCGTCGAGCTTGAAGCGAACTTATAGCAAGTTCGCCGTGACAACTAGCGCCACCTCCTTGCAACGCAAATTTGCTGCAAGTTTGCAAAACAAGCTTGATGCAAAGATAGTACAAAGATATAATTATCTTTGTCTCTGTTTTCTAAAAAAAACATCCGATTTTTAATAGCATCTCCTAGACCGTCCTTCTTTTTATTAATTCAATAAATCAATGATAATTTGTAAAAAAACTAACTTTTTTATAAAAAAAAATTTTGAAACATTTTCCATCTTTTTACTAAATGTAACACTCGCACTTTAAAGAAAACTATATCGCCTTTTTTGCAATGCTGAAATTTTAACGTTTATAAACAAAATTAAACCGTAAAAACAGTCAATGTTTGTTGAAAAATAATAATTTATACATTTTGTCCCATTTTAAAGTAATTACTTTTGAACTCTAATTTCATAATTTATTCTATTAGCAAAACGTAGTTATTGGCGAAAATAGCTCTCTCTTTGACTTCAAATCATATTCTCAACTCAAAAAATTAATGAAATCAAGAAAATAGTTTAAAATAAATCGTAAACGATTTGAATCGAACGGTGTATTAGCGAAATCTATTTCCTCCTAGCAGCGTTTAACTGGCCGAACGGTTAGCACGTCTGCTTCGGAACAGTAGAACGCGAGTTCTATCCCGGGTTGTGTTCGTACTCTGTTTTTTCTATAATTTGCCATGAGTTTGCAATGCAAGCTTTCTGCAAGTTCGTCCCATGGTGACTTCGAAGCTTGCATTAACTTGCTGCAAACTTATTTCACACTTGCACTCTTGTCGTGTCAAACTTGCTGCAAGCTTGCAGATTTGCAGTGCAAGTTTGCTGCAAACTAAAATTGCTATCTGGGTTGGACCGTTTTTGTATTTCCGACCGAGCAGGCTCTGCCATCGTATGACTTGCGCTTTGAGATGTGGGCATTATCTCAGAAAGCAATGTTTGAACGTTGTTGACAGAAATAAAATTCGGCGTGGGAGAACACAGGCAAGAACCACTCTATTGGTCTCAGATCATAAAAGATTATTACCATGACCAGTTTTGTTTATACTTCGATGGGCCAAAAGTCGGGAGTCTAACAATGGAAGACAACAGAAGAAAAGTCATAATAGAAGAACACATAAGCTTGGTGAAAGAACCTGGAACTGAGTATATCGGCCACGTGTCTGTAAATTTCGGGAGAGCGCGAATTATTGGAAATAACATATATAGTTTTTTTTGTCATGCGTTGACAACGACATAGATGTAACAAAGTTGGTTGCGACGGAACATCTGTCAACACAGATGTCAAAGATGGTATTATATGTAACATGGAACTGATCCTGAATCGTCCATTACTATGGTTTGTGTGCCGATTACACGCCAACAAGATTCTACTACGTCATCTTTTCATATACGTGGATAGAACCAGAACTGGGCCCAGAAGCCTGACTGACGAAATAAGAAAATCGTTGGCCGGATGCGAGAAGCTATCTGTAGTTTCATCCACGCCAATAGAATACACGCTATGTGAAGCGACTAACAAGAAAGAGTTAAGTACTGATCAACTGTACTTAATGGAAATTTGTGAAGTCATAAACTGCTGAAATTTCAGAGAAAGTCTGTCGAAGATAAATCCTGGAAACGTTTGCCACTAAAGGTGGCTTAGAATCGCGAACAGAATTCTCAGGTTCAATGTAGCTCACGAAAATTCATCCGAGGCTTTATTGACATTAACGACATTCATCTCAAAAGTCTATGCGTCTATGTGGTTTAAGATCAAAACGAAACCATAATTAATCTATGAGGCACAGCATTTGCATCAATCAATCGTTCTATCTCGTTATTTCTCGAATGATTTGAAGGATGTCATAGACCCTGTTATTAAAAGAATCTGATTTTTTGGCCATCCAGAAAATGTCCTGATATCAATGCCAGCTGACGACAGAAATCACATAAGGGAGTTAGCCCTTCGAAGAATTCTGAAAGCACGCAAAGTCATTGCCTACTGCTCTAGTTGTTTAACCGGATTAATTTGACGGTGTGGGGAGGGGAGCTGAGTCATAAAATGTTGCAATGTGCATTACACTACAAACTACTTAGTACTCACTACTCATTAATCATCACTTTTGGTTATTTATATTGCAAAAAACCAGTTATTTCGAATCTAAAATCGTATAATCAATAATGAAAATTAAGTATTTTTCCATTTTTCTTAAATTCATCCCCCTTTCGGTAGTATTAAATTAAGAATTTAATTTTTTTTATTTTTTTCTCTTAATATCCATACCATAGAACATCTTTTCAGCATAAGTAGGTTTTGATTAATAATAATTTTTTTTCTCCATAAAAGAGCGATCCACCCTAATGTGCATATGGCGATACATACATCGTTCATCATGCAAGAAGGGCATGCATTATATTGGTGAATTGATAAGGATAGGAAGGCTCTAGTAATGTCTTTGTCAGCATAGTGAAGTTAGAAAAATACCGCCAAGTTGGTGGCGCCATTTGTCGCCAAGCACTACGTTGACATCGGTACTAACGTTGGCGATATCAGTACTACACTCTGTCCCAAAAGTTTATAGACTCTAGTAAAATATATGTTTTAGCAAAACGAAAAGGCATACAAACACCAGTTACAAATATGTTTATTCAAACCATATGCGACTTGCATTCAACGAAATATTTAGTTAAAATAACAATTTGTATTTCAATTATATAACAAAATGGAAATATTAGGTGTCCCAAAAGTTTATAGAATATATGACATTTCAAGAAAAGGTGCTCAATACAATGTTCTTAATAGCTGAAAGTCTTTCCATTTTTCAGTATAGCATTGTATACACATTTTTCCATCGACATAATTAAGGTTTGTAATATCTCTGGTTCCAAGTTGTACCATACACTTTCAATGGCTGACTTCAAGGCATTCACTGAATAAAATTGCCCTCAATTCTCATATACCTTCCAAGACATAATGCCCCACACATTTTCAATTGGGTTTAGATCAGGGCTTATCGGTGGCCACTCAAGAACAGTAACATTTTTCGAGTTTAAATAATTTTTCGTAGCATTGGAGATATGGATGGGAGCATCATCATGTTGATATTACCAATTTCGTTCCCGTATGTTTTCTGCAAATGGCATAAGATGATTTTCTAGTGTTTCTATGTATTTAGGAGAATTCTGTCGACCATCTAAAAAGGCCAAACCCACTTGACCGTTGAAACTGAATGCCGCCCACACCACCATAGATCCACCACTATTTTGCCTACTGAGAAAGCTCCCGGGCTGTTTTCGTAAATCATGCCAATATTTTATATTCCCGTCAGGTCCATCGAGGTTCCATTTTCTTTCATCACTGAAGAGGATAGCCATCCATTTATCACCATATGACATATGATTACGAGCCCATTGTAATCTCTTACTAATGTGAAGCTTTGAGAGTGGTAATCGGCAAGCCATTTTTGCGTGGATCATATAACCAGATTCTATAATTCGTCTATGAACAGTGTTGTTGGAGATTTGCAACCGGGAAGCTCCAGTAATTTCGCGAACCGACATTTTCTGACTTGAAGCCATTCTATGTATCTGTCTATCACTGCGAATATCCGTCACACGAGGTCTTCCCGAAAGAGATTTTGGCTTATATGGCGTCATACGAGTTAATACACAATAAATCATGCTTTTAGAACGATTTAAATGTTTCAATATTTCTTTAACAGTCTTACAGACCAATTTTAAATGCAGAATTTTACTCACTTCTTCATTAGAGAGCCGCTACGCTTTAGGCGTCTTGAAACGCAGAACAAATGAACGCTTTCTTTTTCTTACAACGTATTTATTAGGCTCCAGATCGACGTCATGATTACCGATACCATATTTGCATAAAATTGCATTTGTCTATAAACTTTTGGGACAGGTTATTTCAATTTATTCTACGATTTAAAAATTGGCATTAAATATACGGGGTAGAACTGCTGTTTTTTCAATTTACTAGACATAACATATCTATACAGAAAGTTACATCGAAATATATCATATACAACAAAAAATATAGGCAAAATACAAGATTCTATAAACTTTTGGGACAGAGTTTATCTTTGGCGAGTTAACCGAAAAGTGCCTTTAACGATACTAGTTATATATTCAGTTCGGCTTACATCAACATTGCATTTAGAAAAAGAACTTTCTGTACCTTGGACAACTAGCTCCACTGTCGAATCATCATGCCCATAACGATTCGTTGCTCTACAAGAAAACACTGAAGAATCTTCCCTTCTAACGGAGTGGATACTCAGCTGGGAAGTCAATCCATCATGATGATCGTACTGCCTTTTACTGTATCTGCGCTTTGGAAAAACACAATTATTCGTTTTTCTTGGGTTTCTTCAAATTTCAACTTCCAATCAAACACAAATCATTTCATAAAAAAAATTTCTATATTTTATAGTTAAAAGGTTTGTATAGTGATGCGATGATATTGATTTGCATTAATGAAAAAAAAGTTATTTTATCTTAATTTCATTAGAATGTATACTAGCAGTGTTAAAATTGTACAACAAAATAGTAAACATGGCACAGAAGGATATTTCAGAAATTTAAAATAAAGATGTTTATTGCAACATAAACAAAGGTAATAAATTTTCAAAAACGCTCTATAAAATTATTTTAATTTCACTTTTGATTTCATTCATTTAGTTGATTCTTCGGTTAATTTAACGGTGTTTGACAGTTGTTTCGAGCTAGATACATTAAAATGGTTTTATAACAAGCATCATTATTGTATAGGTGAAAAGATTAGAAAAATCAAAGTTTAATTAGTATTATTTACAAATAAAAATGCCAGACAGAAAATTTCTAAGGAAATTATTATGGTTTTATACCTTTTCTAAATGCATAGACCCTTAAAAACTATACATTTTCATACATATATCATACATATACCCTTTCTAGATGTCGTCGCAGTTATATCAAAATGTCGTATGTCAAAAGCCACACTAACCAAAAACATACGAAATCATCATGTAACAGCTGGATCCACCTGTGAAATATGGCATTTTGTAACAAAACACTCACATAAAACATACAACAATTAATTAACCTATACAAGTATTATGCATCAATAACATGTTTGGGGAAATTTAGCGTAGGCATTTTGATATAACGGTGACGAATTGTTAAAATATGCTTTTTTCTAAAAATTATATTTAGAAAAAAAAATATTTAGAAAAAAGCATATTTTATCCTTAACATCCAATCTGCAATTAAATATATTGGAGATAATAATAAGAATTTAAGCCAGAAGCATTTATACTATTAGGAACTAACTAACATTTTATGCATTTGGTCTCAAAATCTTAAATTATGCCTAGGATATGTTGTTTGCTTGCACAGTTGAAACAACAAGAATCTGTAATCTAACAGACTAATAATGTTATAATAATTTATTTCGGAAAAATATGGCATTAGAATTTTTTCTGTAATGTTTTATAAAAAACATTTATCTCAAAATCTGCCATTTGAAGTTCGTGTCCGATTGCATAAATGCTTCCATGTGATAATATGTAATAAAAGTTCATTAGTTTTTATTTTTAAAAATTACTTTTTTCTTCATTTGAAAAAAAGGAAGTTTACATTTAACAAAAACTACGAAAGTAAAATTTCCCCCCTTTTCTCCCCAAATTTCAAACAACTCCTTCTCACATAACTTTTAAAAACGTAAACAATCGGTGATCACTATGCATCTTTTATTAGATGTTAGCTAGTACGCATTTTGATAAATACTGATTATTTATAAAGCAAAACGGAACTTATATAAAAATCTTATATGAAGACTTAAATTTTATTACATCAATGCAACATTTTGGGAAGAAATCCTTCATTACTTAAAATAAAAATGAAAAATAATGTATCTCTCTGCCTTAAAGATGCTCAAGAAAGTTTAATTTCTAAATTTTAAAAAAGGTACTTTTATTCTCTTATTTAAAGTATACTCTCTCCTTAACAAGTACAAAAGTCTGGAACATGACTTAAAGACTCTGCTAAAATCCTTAAATAATGATATATAATACCTGCTTTTGGACAAATACTCTGCTTTATAGGGCAACAATTTCTAGCAACAAGTGCAATAAGAGCCTTGAGAAATGAAACGTAAGAAGAAAACGAAAGGTTAATATGTGAATAAAGGGAGAATGTTAGCAAAAATGGGTGAGTTACATCTCCTTTTTCAACTTCCCTAATGGCTGGCGGATGAAAATCACGTAGCTGAAAAGCAGTTTGCAGCGGACAATGTACCTGGGTATTGTTCCGTTGCCCAGTAGTTCGCCATCTTTATACCACGTGATTGTTATAGGTCTGTCCCCTTGGGCCTTGCAGTTCAGATTCACTTGATCGCCCTTTTTCGACTTCTGAGCGTTGAATTTCGTCTTGAAATGGGCTGGAACTGAAATGTTAAGTTTGTTAGTATGAAATAAAAGGCACTGAACTAGATAATAATAATAAGAAGTTATATTAGAAGTTAGACTACATAGAATAAGTTAAGTAATCCTTTCTAAGGCCGTGGGAATTTTACTTACCACCAAATTCATCAATTTTAAAGTTTGGCGTAAGTTCTCGCGAAATTTGTCGATGAAACGAAAAGCTAGATGTTCCTTTTCCTTATCTCAAACCACAACGAAGTGTCTTGACTTGATAATTAAGTATCAATTAATTTAACTAATTAGCAAAAATTAATGTCTTCCAATAAAAAATAATGAAATCCAAATCATTATGACAGCTTCTAGATTTAACAATTGATATTGAATTTCAAGCGGATTTTCGTATAGGTAAAATCAAAAACATAGAAACAGCATTGAACAGGAATTCTGTTAATTATTCTTTAAAATGTAGAGTAAAAAATTTCGGATAAATGGTATTATATATTCATATAAAATAAACTCTACAAGACAGTCTGTAAAGTTATTAAGAATCTAACGTTATTTGAATCATTTATACTTCTATTTATTTAAATAATAATAATAACATTTTAAGGTATCCGACTGTGTTTGGAGACATTTTTTTGAAAAATAACTTACATATATTTTAATGTTATTTTTCAACTGCATATGTTTTAAAACTATGAAAATATTGTAAAATTAGTCTTTCAAATTAATATTTTTTTTTTAAAAACTGAGAAATTTGAGAAAAATGACTTAAATATTTGCCTTACGCTAACAGCCATAGGCAAAATCATATTCTAAATATATATAAATACTTGTAGGAGTACATTTTTATGACAGTTATCTGTGTTATGCTCTAAAATATTTCTTGTACTTCAAAATAGTTTTGAGATATAGCTGAGCATAGTTACTAAACTGGTAATTTTTCATAAAAATGCTTTTCGTTTATATTTAAGCACTTAAAAATAATACTTGATTTTAAAATTGACCTTAGTTTTTAGAGAAAAACATCAAGCATATTACAGAAAACAATCTCAGAAAATTTCATATCAATACTTGAATAACTTTTTGAGAAATCATTGTTACGGTCGACAGTTTTCCACAAAAATATCATTTCTCAGAAAACACATTTAAAGTTTTCATGCAACATAAAATAATGCTTACAGTTCGGTAATAAAACAGCTGTAACTCCATTTGTAATTCACGTAGAGTAAAAAGTGAGACAGTTTTAGAAAGCTGGTTAAACAGGCTATAAAATTAAGTCATAAAAAGTTTTTTGATAATTTCATCAAAAACGACGATTTTAAACCAGTCGGATACCTTAAATGGATTCTTTGTTTTCATAAAAATCTGCAATATAATGGTAACGTTGCCAAATTTTTTAAAGAGCATTAATTATTAAAAATGTAACAGAAAATGTATTCCAATTTTTTAACAGACAACTTAATTAATAAATGAACAAAAGGTGTATAAATTAATTCAAAATAGTTTTAATTTTCTTATCATATTTCCTTATTCTGTTACCGTAATATGCTTGAATAATGATATTGATTAATTTAAACATATTGTATATTTAAAAGAAATTTCATATGCATGCAATATGTGATACATTTAAAAATGTTTGCTAAAATTAACCCAAGACACCAGTTTTTTTGGTTCTCATCCGTGTGTTGATGGATTTTTTCCCATGTTTCTGGAAGATTAATTATCTTCGTGTTGGATAACTTTTTTTTCTCCAACTAAAGAGAGGAATGGCATTTTTCGTAACGTTCCGAGTATTAAATATCTTTGTTGCTCTATCTCATTAATTTTAGTTTAAGGTTTTATTACTTATAGCCGCTTCAAAAATTATTTATTAAAGTATTAAAAATATGACCAGGTAGCATGATTTTGTATTATTTCTTTTTTATTTTTGTGACTATTTATTGCGATGTGGACAAAGCACTTACCGTTCTTTTATCTTTCCTTTTAAATTCATAAATGTTTAGCAGTTTCGATTGCAAATTTTCATCTTGCGTACTATAAGTTTTATAAATATAAATAATTTCAAGTAGAAGTAGTAATATAATTTAATAACAGACCCAATGGTTTCTTTTCAACTTAATCTTTACTACATTATATAGGAGTGCTTTTAGTTCATAAATTTAACTATAGAATACTTCAACTTAAAATATTTTGGCCTTTAACCAGCAGTTTTATTAAGCTTATATGTTGGAAATGGGTTAAAAAAAACTACTATAAGAAATAATTGAACGCAAAAAAGGAAAGATCAAATAAAAAACTATATGTGTTCTTAAGGAAAAATAATCTTTCTTTATCATTATAACTGGAATGTTAAATGAATTACATTGAAAAAAATGAAAAATATCTAATTAAACTTATGTAAATAAGATAATAAGTTTTTCGTTTGAAATTAAATCTCATCTATTAGAAAAGAATATAAAAATGGTATTCAATAAGATACTTAATATCCTTTACGCCTTTAATATTTTATTCATATATCTTCTTTCCCAGAAATTTCTCAGAAATCAATAACACATTTTAATAGAATTCTATAACAAAAATTAGATATTCTACTTTTCTTACTATAAATTACAAGTTTCTTCTTTACTGAGACCCCATTTCATATCTGTTTATGCTGTTTGAATTCATTCTTTTACCATTCCGCCTATTTTTAAATATCTAAATTGGCTAGATTTTATAAATTACTTTGCTTCTAGATTCTTTGCAAAAAATTTCAAGAAATATAACATTACATAGAAAATCCGGTATTAGAAAAGCATCCCTCTTTTAATATTTCTCATCTTTAATTCTCTATTGGCTATGGTTTTCATAAACTTTTCAAATAATTTTATTAACAATTTTTTTTTCTTTTCTAAAAATCTATCCCGATTCCCATGTGAAACGTAAGATATATTATATTTACCGAAGAATATTAGAGAAAAATATCTTGATTATTGCTAGTGTTTTTAAAGAAACAAAGTTAAGAAAGAGAGAGAGAGGGGAAGAGAAAAAAATATAAAAAGTAAAATAATTTCCCGAAGGAAAAGAATCCCTCCGAGTACAGATTTATTATAGATTTCGGAATTTTTTTTCTTTTTTTTCGAAAAAGTTATGTTCCTCAATCTAACAGGGGATTAAAAGATGAAATCAAAATAAATCCGACTTGAAGAATTTCGAAATTTTGTTTTCATAAGACTTTCTGGTGTGTGGGAAGCAGTATTCCTTTTCTTTATTGTCGAATGAAACAATTAGTACTTTCGTGATAAGTTTTACAAAACGCAATGGATTTTCTTAAATATGATCCGGCTTAAATGTTTCCTCAAGATATTAAAATAAAGGATTTTATAATTCAAATTATTTTTTATTCAGTTGTTTGCAGTAACAGCATCTATTGATTCTTTTTGTCATGTTGAATGTTTTTTAAAGAGTATGAAATGTATAGAGTTTTAATTTTGAAATATGCGCCTAGCCTTTTATGTCATCTAAACCCCTTGTAATATTTATGCACTCAAATCTAATTATTAAGTATTTTTTAAATTTTCTTCTAGATTTTACAGAGTAGTAGATAAAACAGTATATTTAATAAAGAATGTTTACAAATTTGCAATCAACACAGAAAAGTTTCCAACGTATATTAACCCTAAAAGGCCCAGAGTTGCCTTTAAGAAACATACCCAATTTTTTCTTCTAAAATTTTGAGAATAAGACTGAAGCTGCCTGTTGTTGCCAATAGGATACATACTAAAATTTTTATTGAATCAGTTTACAACATCAGCCTGAGTTCTCATGAAAAATAAAAGATGCTTAAGATGCTTTTCACTTGAGGCGGCATCTTTTTAGCTTTGTTTGTACGCTTGAGAATACAATATTTTTTTCTACAATTTTGAAGGAAATTCCTTATTCGCATTATTATTTATTAAAATGCATCTCTGTTTGTCATTATAGAATTTTATCAAGGAAATTTTTTTCTGAAATAAAGTCCAGTGTTGTCAGTTGGTAACAAACTGTTTTTTAGCCATAAATTATACGTCAAACAAAATAGGATTTTTAAAAAATATTTTCCCCATGTTTCATTCAAGAAATGAAAGTCAAAATAGTTTTAAAATCAATTTTTATAAAATCGGGCTTTTAAGGGTTAAAATATAAAGAAGGCCTCTTTCTTTTCAACCCTAGTTTAGCTTTATCCAAACTATTGAAAGAAGAGCTGTACATTCTCCGAAGATACTTGCCACTCAACACTCGGACTTCATCAGTTCGTGGATCTATTGCATTGTTACCTCGAGGGCAATAGGCTTCTTTCATTAATTTTTTTCTAGTTATTGATTAAACTGTTAAAGAATTTTTAAAATGATACTGTTTATAGGCTGGATACTATATGTAAATTTCTTGATGCTATATGCATGGTGCGCAAAAATCTTTCAATTCTATACCTCTTTGTTGCGCAATATGCCAGCTGATGGCAAACCGAATTTCACTCGCTTCTCAACTGTTAAATTCAACTATAAATGAAAAATAATAGGTTTAGTGTAGGGCTAATAGTACTCCTTTTAGAATGCATATAGCAGCATTATGAAATTTCGTTTCGGAATAGGAATTATTAGAGATAAAGTTTGGGAAAATTCCTTAACTCAGAGATAAGAATTTTTTTCAATTCTGGACGTTTACAATTTTAGCAAATTAACTCGAAAATTTTCCTCCAATATTCTTGAAGTTTTAATTTATGATTTTCTGTAAGATTCAACAATAGTTTTGGAGTGTATCAAGGTGGCTGTATCTAAGGGGTTCTTATATGAGGGGAGTGACCCTAAAGGGATGATGTTTTACATCCTATTTCAAAAAATTGAATGCCTTGTGTCTCAAAGGAACACAATGCATACCGATGAACCTAGAGCTATAGAATCTGTCATGTAGTTAATTTTTGGGTAGAAAATGTTTAATAAGAATGGATTGTTCAAACGTTTTATTAGATTTTTTTAATTATTGAAATTTTTAAGTTCTTCCTCTTTAACACAAACCAGATTTATTTCCGTATAATTTGTATTTAATTTTAATAAATTTTCGAAGATTAATTTTAAACACAATTTGTAACTATGCTTTTTGTTGTTTTGGGCCCTTCGTTTAATAAACAAGCGTGTTTCGACGATCTTACACGTTATTGTTGCTATAATTAACAATAGATATTTAAAAATAATGCAAAAACAGAAGTATGAAGCTTAAAACATTATCACGTTATGATGCTTTAGACTAGAAGTTCGAAGCCCTTTATATATTTTTGCTAATATCAGTTGGGTAAAATCATTTATATTACCTTTGTTACATATTCTGTCCTCAGAAAAGAGCAAATGTCGTTTACACGTAATTGGTCACTACGTTTCATAATACCGATGGCGAAAAAAATTGTTTTTATTCAATTTATAGACGTATTTTCAGACAGTACTGCGAATTTTAACAGATTGTGAAGTATATAAAAATTACCATGTACTGTGATTGTAAGCATTTTGCTTAGTCCTGGGCCTATTCTGTTGAATGCCTGACATAAAAATGATCCACCATCGTTTGGACTTGCTTCTAAGATGAGAAGAGATCCATTTTCTAGAACTTGCATCCGCGCACTGCTCATAATTGTCTGAAAGGATTCGGGATTTCCATGTGCGCCTAAATAAAAAAACAGTCTTTTATTATCAGATAATTACTTTCAAACTGCTACCACAAGCTTTTTATTTAAATTCATATCGAACTTAGTAACTAACTGCATGTATGGACATATTTAAGTCCCACTCTCTCAACCGGTTCATGTAGCAATATTCAGCTGAGAGGCACGAAAAACTGTGACTGATATTTTTATTGTGTATATCAGCTTACCGGTTTTCAAAGATCTCTGAAGTTTTTCTGGTCATCTTATGGTTTTCAAATATTATTGTAAGATCTACAGATCAAATAATCTTGTTGTGCCAGAAAATGAACAAGAAAAGAACTTGATTTACTTTTTAAAAAAATTTCCGTGTTTACCACCGCATCAAGTCCATAGAAATGAAGAATGAAAGCTGCACACAAATAAATCAGAGGATGAATTTAGCTGGAAAATTAATTTCATTATAAACAACTAAACATAATGGGAAAGTTCCAAGGTTCAAAATCCTGATTTCTTTAAGGAAACTTATTTATATATAGGGAAACTCCATTAATTTATATGCATTTTAGAATAAATGCATTTTATTTATGTTCTTTTTAATTATTATGTATTTCTTTCAGTTCATCTTCTATTTCATGTATGAATACAATAGTATATAATTTACGTACATGAATACGTACACATTATAGAAGTTATGAATTAAACGTTTGCCTCTATAAAGTACAATACATAAAGGACTTGATAAAGAATGATTTTGAATTCTAAAAGAGAGTTCATTCATTGTGTAAGGTAAGGTAGGGTACACATGGCATCTTGGCAGTATCTTTGTATTTTTTTAAAATATAGATAAATGGAAGTTCCAAACTATGTAATGGAGACAGTGGATATATCTTCAATCCTAAACAACGGCATTCACGGTTCTTAATGAAAAAAAGAAATTTTACTGTTTACAATTTGCGACACTACTAAATTCAAATTATTCTGCTATGCGTAATTTGTGACTGCAATAAAAATAACTATAACTCATTATATATTACTCTACAAATATTTATTTTCTATTTAATTGCAGTTTTGACTTGTTCAGTATAAAAAAGTTATAAAGTGGTTCCCAGTTCCCTCATCTTCAAAACTGATTAGGGGAAAACTGGATACTAGCGATTGGAAAATGGGTACTGATGCATCCTATGGCAAAACTCAATAAAATGCATACAAAAGAGCATCTGAGACATATTTGATAAAAGGTTTGTAAAAAGCGTCATACCCATAATTCCTCAAGACTGTCCCATATTGTTAATTTCCGACGGATATGAAAGTCACTTTTCACCTGATCTTAAAAATGAAATTGACAAACAGATTAGAACACATAACCTCCCTCCTCAAACAACGGCAGATCAACAACTACTAAAGAGTTTCTGTGTTTAGAAGCATAAATGCAGAATAAGCCAAAACTCTTTTAAAGTAAAAACCAACAAGCCCAAGTGGAAAAAAATACCGCAAGGTGACTTCGACTAACTGCTAAATGAAGATTTTGGCACAGCATCAACTGCAAGTATTGCAAATAGTTTTAAATCAAAGGGCATTATTGCTCGTGAAATAAAAAAAATTAACTTAAATTAGTAATTCATTTAAAGAAATTTTTTATCCCAATTGAGAGAATGAGGTCTACTAGGCAGTTCGATGATATAACAGTATAAAAGAGAAAAATAATAGCTACCAAAAGCTTTAAAATTCCGAATAAATTCTTGATGTTTTGAAATTGGCAACACTTATCCAGCCTTACATTATTGGAATTTATAGTTCTATCTTTTCTGTAATTTTTTTTAAAACTGCCAAAAAAAATGACAAAAATAAAACCGAATAAACAGTTTTCTTCATCTAAGCTGGTTTCTTATTAACACTCAAATTATAGTTTTAGATTTTGCATAAAGTGAATATTTGCAAACTGTCGTATATGCAGAATGAACGCTTTACATTTCTATGGTTAATTACAATATAAATCAAATCTCACAATGTTCCTGTGTCAAACATGATGATATATCCAAATACATTTAGATATCAATACAACAAATTACACTTATATATAAAATACAGTGGCGTAGAGACCGCGGGTCAAGGGGGTATAGATGCCCCGGGCACTAGTTTTAGGAGGCACCATGGAGTCAAAACATTACTGCGTTTATACCATTTTTATATCAAAATATGATGTTGGTGAAAATAATATCATGGCTTGGGCACCAATTATGCTTGCTAAGCCACTGATGACGACTAGGGTAAAAAGAAAATCATGTTATTCCACGGGCGTCGTTTTACCCTCGCTACGCCACTAGCCATGGTGACGAAACGTTAATTAGTTTATGTTACTTTTTAAAGTAAAATATGATAAGGGACGAAAAAATACCATGCCTTGGGCGCCGCTTACTCAAGTTAAGTCATAAATTATGAAGGGAAAGGTGAAATAATATTATGACGCGGGCGCCACTCACCTTCACTACGCCACTGATAAAATATATTTTATAATAATAATTTTAATTTAATGATACTTACCAACTAACTGCTTCCACCGAATAATTGGCCTGGGGTATCCTTCAGCTTGACAGTCTACACGAACAGAACTGCCTTGCACGACTTCAACGTCTTTTGGCTCAATTATCCATCTAGGAGGAACTGGAAATTTCTCTTATTAGTTTCCTTACTATAATGGATAAATAATTATGCGAAATATTAAAATCGTTCTAAGATGAAAATAAGGCATTAATGAGAAAAGCAAGTAATTTGTATAAAATCAAGTAACTGAAAAAAAATGACGGGAGGCTGAAATCAAGTAACTGAAAAAAAAATGACGAGAGGCTGTCTTTTTCAAACAGCCGCTGATGTTACACCAAAGGCGTAGGACTACTTTAAAAGCGTCAGTCAATTGTGCTCGTTCATCTCATGCGTCTGACGTCAACAATTCATGCGTATTTTTGCCCAACTCTGCGACTCAGTAGTCGCTGAACTATAATTCCGATTTTCAATTTTTTTTTGTAACTTCTGTTGTCACCCTTTATCTCTAAAATAAGACATTAATTATGTTTATAACATATGCAGTCACCGGTATATAGAGGATCTCCCATACAACGTTTTTCGTGGCGTTTTGGCGTGTGAATCAAATTCCTTCCTGAGACCTCAATTCGTTTTAACGCAGTCCTACGTTAAAACAAAAACACATTTTACATTTTTCAGTTAGATGTAAGCATTTAAATTGAACTAATAATTAACAAGCTTATGCCTTTAAGCTTATAAATTTTAAACAGATAAGCGTAATTCTTTCTGTTGCCTCCAATTAATTATACGCTTTGAAATCAATAATGTTTCCTTCATTCTGCGATGGGAAAAAATATAATTCCTATGATAGTTAGATTTTAATTCCTTTAATCAGCATTTACACCGTCAAAATGAAAGAAGAAAATTCACCAATCGCTGATACAAGCAATTTTAAATAAAAATATATCACTCGATTTAAGTTAGGAAAAATTTATTATTCTCATCATTTGATATTCTAGTATGTTGATTTTTGTCCTGTGAAATATTTTACTCCCCGCCACTTCGGGGCGATCAGCCGAATTATGGTAGTTCTCCAATAAGTTTGAGTTTCGAATGCCTATATGGGTTTTCCCTAAATACAATAAAATTGGAATCAAAAATAATTCTTGATTGTGCCACTTAATAAATAAACACTTAACTCTCTCATACCAATAAATTTGGCTTCATTACACACAAAATATTAAGATGTGTCTTTATTTGATATTTTTTCTATAATTTGTTATCACAGTGAGCTAAATCTGTAAAGTCAAATAGTGTGTGTGAAGTACAGGGCCGGCCCAAGGGTGTCTGAAACGATGCAAATGCACAAGGCCCCGCGCCGTTCACTGATTTTGCAAAAACAGAATTGATTTCAATGATATCTTTAATGAAATTTGTTTTTTATCGTATTTTTATTGTACTGTTGTTTGTTTATTATATTGTAAGGTTATTAATTGTAATGTTATATTGTACTTTTATATCATACCTACAGTACAGAAATACTTGATTCGCTACCAAAATACACAGATGCTTTTGCTTTTTATTTCTGTACGAATATAGAAGGGCGCAGTTTACATTCCAAGGGAGGGGAAGATTGCATTTCCGCAAATCTCAACTTCAACAATCCTTTGATGTGAACTAAGTTTTTAGCCTATGATATATTAAATTTATTACAATTTTTGCTGCCCACCTTTCATTTAATATTTGAGTCCATATCTTTTATCTGCAGATTTTTGCAACAAGGGATATTAAAACTACCAAGATGGTCAAAGAAATTCTCTGTTATTTACGATCACAATATTGCAATATTTACTTAACACTGTCCAGATTCATTTTTAAAAAAATGCACTGATTTTAATGTACTTAAATGCCCTGTTAGACTCGAAATTGTTGCTTTGAAAAACAACTTTTGTGAAAATTGCATAGACTTTAACAATTGCCATCGCATATGCAGAAATATCTTTTTCAATACTGGAAAATAATAAAAAATTACTTGAGATCTAGCATTAGTCAAGAACTATTTATTCCCTTAGCAATTTTATAAATCGAATTCGCATTAACCAAAAAAACTGAAAATCATGATATTATCAGCGTATTTGCTATAAAACAGGTTAGAAAAGGAAACAGAAATCGTGTATTGCAACCTTATTCTATTAAGTCGCGTATCAAACTGTAGTTTAGAAATTTATGAATGTATTATTTTTGTTATTTGATATATTAATTATGTTTTGTGCGATTGAAATGTTAACTTTATAAAATAATTAATTATTTATCATTTACATGCCTTCTTTAAAACTTTGCTATAACAGATTGTGCAGTTTAATTAGTAGTAAAGTGCTATAAATTATTTTATTGTAAGAAATATTTTTAAGACACCGCAAACCAAATTTGCACCAGGCCCTTCTTTTGTTTGGGCCGGTTCTGGTCAAGTATGTTCTTTTATGTACAAAAATTATATACTTTACTATCACTTGATGTGTTATGACATTATTTCAATAGTTTGCCTCCAGTTATTAATACATCAAAGAAAAATGTAAGCATTATTGAAAGTTAAAAGTGCTTATATATCGACTCAACTGAATAAAATATTGTTGTTATATTTTTCTATTTTAGCAACATGTTTAATCCTCAGAAGCTTTGTTATCCACCAGAAACGTTATTATTTTAGTTTTTGTTATTGCATTATTTAATAAATGTTTTTTTTTTCATGGGAGGGTCAAATAATGATACCACAAACAAGTATCAAAAATTCTTCTTATTTTTCCCTTTCTTTTTTCTGTAAAATAGAGCACACACATGACATTTTTTTAATTTGAAAATTATTGCTTAATAGTAAATAAAGTAGTAGATACCTACTACTACTAGAAAGTTCTTATTTCATTTTTAACCACTTTCAACTTAAACTTCTATTGAAGTCTGTAAATCGAATCAATGATTGCAATGTGTTGGAAAAAGTTGTCGAAAAATCCTGACACGCAAACAATCGACCCTCCTTCAAGAAAAAGTGGACTCCATCGATTGTTATCAACAGAAAAGGCGACAGGAGCGATACGTACTATTGAGTGTGAGACTCGCCGTGTGATTAGCCGAGGCATAGAGGTTGGAAGCTATACAAGTGTAGTTTCCATTGTGCTTCTGAGACGCCTTTTCGAAGAATAGGGTAGACGTGTATTGGTTGATGTATTCCACATTCACGTCCAATAGGGCAGGTTGTATGGGTTCTCCGTCTTTCTCCCACCGGAACGAGATGGGGGGATCTCCTGCTGACACCATGCACGTTAAACTGGTTCGACGACCCTCTCGGAGGTTCTCTGGAAAGTTGAAAGGATCCACTACTGGTCCAGCTAAAAAATGAATGACGTTTATTAACTCCTTCACTGTGCAATTTTCTCTACTAACCTAATTTGAGGCTATTTTGCACCTCTAAGAGTGTCTATCAAACAAAATCCGCATAAGTCAAAGTAAATTTTTTAAATGTCCTTTGAAAATGATTTTGATGTACAGGTTTGTAATGATTAAATTTCACCTATTCAGATGACTCTAGAGGCGGTTGAATGACTCCAAATGAAACAAAATTACACTAAGAATTACTATCAGGGATACGCTGTGTGAAAACTAAAAAATAAAAAGTTAAAATTTCGTCAAGCTATCTGAAGATTTCTATGAACTATTTCTAGAGTTATCTGAAGTAGCCAATTTAATTTTTACTACAATGGAATGAACTTTTCTTGATTCATTTAACAAACTAGAAATAACTTCATAGAACAAATTGCCTCTTCATTCGAGAGATTTCCCGTCAAATCTGACGCGTTTAAATAGATATATATATGCGAGAGAAATGTTTAATATTGATTGAAAACAAATAAAATAAACATATGTATTATGACAGGAATTATTTTTTTTATTTACATATTTCTTTATTCAAAAAACCTCTTAGTAAACAACATTCAGTGTGAAGTATTTTTCGTTGTTTAACAATTTTCCTTGTATTTCAGATGTCTTTGTGTAAATTTTTTATGTTTTCAAAAATATTATCTAATTGTATCATCACGATTGCACTAAATAATTAGATGCATCGTGGCTTCCAAACTATATCATGCGCCTGATATAAAACTGACGTAATTTACTACTTTCTATTAAAAAAAGGAAATTTTTTTAAATTTAAAATATATGATAAATATAATTTAAAATTTCTCGGGAACTATTGATCATAGCGAGAGAAATTTTATATCAATCGATAGAAAATTTTATTTCACTATTTTAGAGCTATTAAATTACAACGACAATTACTCTTTTAAATTACTGAAATTTAGGTTCTCTAACAATGAAATAATGCTGTTTAACGTCTCGCGGTACTATGGCGCGAGTTTTATTGTCGGTGACGTCACAGCGTTACCGAGAGATCTGGGCTATTATATTAATGATATCTGCAAAAATCACTTCAGATATTGGCACAACGCCTCTTATTGACAAAAATTTTAACTTTTCTTTTTTTTATTTTTTCATTTTTATTTCCCCCCCCATTATTTGCAGAGGGCATCATTTGTATTACACAATACTGAATTTTGCTCCGTTTGGAGTTGCGTCTTCTAAATAAGTGAGCATTAATAATAACAATCTTGTAAAGTCAATATGAAAGCAGTTCTATAACCATAAAATACATCACAATTAAATTTTTAATAATGTACAAACAATAATGTACACAATGTAATGTTAAATTTTTAGTAATGTAAAAATGTTTTTAATAATGTCATCGCTGGAGAGCGTTGAAGTTTTACTACCTAGTGTATCAATTGTAGCATATTTCTGTTGAAAGAAAGTTTCAGTAAAAATCAAATTGGATACATAAATTTAACAAACGATGTCCAAAAAGCAGATCACTAATTAAAATATATGAGCTGGTAAGAGAATCCGCCTTTCGGGTAGGATAGAAACTGTTTCGATATACAGGGTGTCCCAAATTGGAAGAAGCATTTATTTCCATAAATATTGCACCTAGACATATATTTCCAATTCCAAAGTTCCATCAAATAAGGCAGGAATTTGTGTGAAAATACTCTGACTTCTGTGGAAGTTGAATATAAAAAGTTAAAAAAATTTAATTTTTATGCCTTCCTCGTAGAGCAAAAGTGTCAATGAATGAAATGTTCCTCTTACACTCATGTATGTATCAAATAAGTTTCACGATTCTATCGTCAAAACTTACAGAGATATGTTAATTTTTAAATTTCAAGGGGCTGCTCACAAATTTATATGGATATGCTTATTCCCGAATGCAAATTTATTCAACATAGAAAAGCAAGGAAATGCAAATTTATTCAACATAGAAAAGCAAGGAAATGCAAATATTTATCAATTAGTATATCATCCAATCATCACGGATTGAAAAAAATCTGCCAATGGTGAATAATGTTACTTAGTTTCATTGGCAGATCGTTGCAACTATCGACTTCATAAAGCAAGGAAGGAAAACCTGAGAAATTGAAAATTAAAGGTATAACAGGAAAAAAAACCTAATATTGAACAAGAATACTGAATTATTTGCTCTTAGCGTTGTGTATATTATTAAGCTTTACCTAAAAGCAGTGGCGAGTCGTCCTTTATACCTGCAGAGTCGCAGAACTCGCTGAAATTATTTTAGTTTATTTTTTTGATTAATTTTTTTATTATATTAAAAAATTATTTTTTTCTTATTTGCTTACTGAGAGTTCTATTATCAACGGAAAAAGATAAAAACGAGAAAAGAAGACAGAAAATGAATGAAAAAGTAAGACAGACACAAGATGGAGTCATGGGAAGCCATGGTTCGCCTTCGCGTTCTTGAATCTTTTTAATTATTATTTTGATTGGCTGATTTTAGGTTTCGGATTCACTTTCATGTTGCCTCAACGGGGACATGGCTGGTTACTAAATATTCGATATGTGTTGCTAAAAGTCATTCACCAAACAAAAGGATTGTAATTTTCCAAAATACAATTCAGATAATTACAACTACAGGTTTAGACCATTTGAAGGTAAAACTATTTTTGTAAAATTGTATTTCAGTTGTATTCTAGTAATATTTTTATTGCACTGCTTGTTTCTGGGAAGTTGAGCCTCACTGCTGATATGTCACCGTGGATGCTTTTTGAAGGTTCCCATGATGAACTATTTTTGAAAATACTTCGATTAATGTATTATTTGATTATTTTTTAGATTTAACTAGAGTTAACAAATATATTGTTATTTCCTGACTCCGATTTTAAAATAATTTTGTTAAATATGCATATTATCCCTAAAATGTGCATCGAAAGACTGGATCAAACAGCAGTGAGATGTATGGAAGAGTGGTCTAAGTCAGAAATTTTGTCTTCTTATATCTCTTTAAGTTTTGAAACTAAAAGACTGCAACTTTGTTTGTGAATAGATGAATGTATGAAAAACATTTTACTAATTGACATTTTTGCTCTAAGGGGGTCGCGAAAAAATTTAATTTCTGTAACTTTTTATGATCAGTCCCCTTGGATATTTGAGTATTTTCAAACAAATTTTTAC
This sequence comes from Araneus ventricosus, assembly GCA_013235015.1. Taxonomy (NCBI): domain Eukaryota; kingdom Metazoa; phylum Arthropoda; class Arachnida; order Araneae; family Araneidae; genus Araneus; species Araneus ventricosus. The sequence goes on along the minus strand of BGPR01001200.1, from coordinate 166,664 downwards.
TTTATTTGATGAAACTTTGTAATTAAAAGTATATGTTTAGGACCAATATTTAGGGAAATAAACGCTTGTTCCACCTTTTTGGGACACCCTGTATTTATTTGAGTAGCTGCTAGAATAGCTGCTTTGAATCGTTTGTCAAAATTGGTGCAAAGTAACCTCTATAGGAGGAAGTTGAGCCTTATTACGTGTATGCTTAGATAATGCAGCAATTACTGTTTCGGGAATGCATTACCGTTTCGATTCAGATTGTCAATTAAACGTGTGTTTCCCGGGTTTGTGAGTTGCATTTATTTTTCTTATAAAATAACAATGTGTACGCAGAATGGTTGCAATTTATGTGTTTAAAAGTAGGATAATTCGATGCACGAATCTTACCCAACAGACCAAAGGGTTAATAGAAATTAATTAATATGATTTGTAAAATGTTTTAATATTCTTATCTTTGAGTTAAAATTTGCTGTTGAAAAGCTATGACAAGAATTCGGATTTTCGAAGTAGCGTTTTATTAGAGAACTTTCGCAAAATCTAGCACATTTCTGTCCATTTTATTTCCAGATTGTTTTCAACAAAATATGCTGTTAACTTGCTGATAAGTATTTATTCGAGTTTTCTTGACATTTTCATGCACATTTATTCTTAAAATGTACATTTGAAGCAAAATTAGAAAATATAATTTATAAAATATATGTTTTGTTTAAAATGCGTTTTAAAGTTGTTTTTAAAATTGAAATTTATTTACAAAACTGAAGCAACAATGTTTAAATGAATGAATAAATTTCAAGATTTAGCAGGGTTGAAAATTTGAAATCTCATTAGAAGTTTTCATTTTTAATTCAATTAAAAAATTTTGGAATAAAGATCTGTTTAACCATCACATGTTTTCAAACCAATCAGAAATAAAGATTAATATAATAATTGGCTTACAACCTATCTTAATTAAAATGAATTTTTAGTTAATTATAAATTTGTAATACTCGGTGAAAAAGATTAATAATTCGCATTGTCACAGAATGTTGAGGAAACTCGATTTCCTCACATAGAAATAAAATTGCTTACTTGATGCACCATTTAAATATTTAATATTCCATAGACATGAATGCGAAACATTTTTAGAAATCTTATATCTTCAAATAAAATTTATCTTGTATTTATCATTGGCACACTTTCCTTCAATTTAGTAACAGTCAATGGACGTTAAGTTTAACGATTAATTTATAACAAACCATTTCGAAATTATCGAATTTATTATTTTCGAATTAATTATTATTATGTGTTTTCAATATTTTTCAATATATTCAATTTTTTCAAAAAAATTTTCCTTAGGGGGAAAAACAGAACTAAATGACATTTGCAACAATAAAATACACGAGGCACTGTGAAGGAAAAAAAAATATCAACACGAAACTGAATTTGCTTCCACAAGGAATAAATGCAAAGGGAGAGTTAAAAATAAGTCAGTAATTCCCTCTTCAAAATTAACCGCCAACCTATTCAAAACACAAATACTGCAGACCGTTTGTACGTCAAAGAATGCTTAGAAAATTCTATTTAGTCGCATAGAATTGTCGTAGTGCCATGCAAATTTTTAAAAGTTCATAGAGATAATTATAAAACATTTTTTTTTGTAAATTTAGGTTTTCAAATTAAATTTACCTTGTATTTATCATTAGTACTCTTTCTTTCATTTGCATGTTAACTTCTATGATTAATTTATAACAAACCGTTACGAAATAATCATAATTATGTGTTTTCAATATTCACTAAAATACAATTTTTTCAAAAAAATCATCCTTAGAGGAAAAAAAAACAGAACGAAATGACATATGCAACAATACTAAATACACGAGGCATTGTGAAAGAAAAAAAAATATCAACCAAAAACTCAATTTGTTTCCACGAGGAACACAAAAGGAGAGAAAAAAAATTCAGCAATTCATTCTCTCTTCAAAAATAACCGCCAACCCATTCAAAACACGAATTCCGCGGACCGTTAATGCGAACGTCGATATTTGCTTAATAATGAGCAGCGTGAAGTGCAAACCCGTACCCTTGCTTTTATGCATATTCCCAACTCCCTATTCCACCATGATTGATCACGAAATAAAGGCACAAGAGGAAATGGAATATTTAATAAAAATATTTCATAAATAAAGTAAGGAAGGGCAACTCCTTAATGTTTCATTTCGGTCATGATAACTATTGTTGCCCCATTAGTAATGTGAAAAGTTTTCACTTTGCTGGAGCAGAATTCATCTGGGTAATCACCAGCACACAAGACCATTAATTTTTTCCTCCCTTAATTCAAGTTTCTCTGTGGGAGCACGCAAAAAGGGGTCGAGGGACTGTTCCAAAATTGATCATTTTTATACATTTTTTTGATGTTCATTGATTAGTTTTTGTTTGAAAGATTGATAAATATGTTACTTTTTTTTTTAAAAAAAATATTGTTATCGACACGAAATAAGTGGATGATAAACGATCAAAATTTCGGGAGGAAGTGGAGATAAAATAAATGTTACAATGTTGCTTATGTTATATGTATAATGGTGTTACAGACAGAAAAGTTACACAAAACTTCACCATCAACAGGAACTATCATCTATAATGATAAGGGTTTTATTGTTGATTGAAACTATAAAAGCAAGAGAGGATAAATGTTTTTTCTCTCTTCCATAGTAAATACATTTTATTTTTAAACGATAAATCTTTTACCAAAATTCATGGTACTAATCAGTTTAAATTTTATTATTTCTATAGATTTTAAGTTGAAACAAATACCGCTTATATGGATTATTCGGACAAATTTTCAAGTAATTAACAAAATTATATTCTGTTTTTATACACTTCTATTCAATTGAAATATTTCATGTTCGCAAAGATGGAAATTTGTAATCGATTTTTTAATCACTTTCTGATGTTCTAGAGTACTCAAATTTTCTACTCAATGAAAATACACCATTTTAAAATTATTAGAATTTAAAGATAAGTAATTCGATTTATTTAAGTATATTTTGATTTCATACGAGGGGCATCACCTGATAGCGAACTCCAGAAAAATTTATTTCAAGAGTCCATAATATTTATAATATTAAATTGAAAATTCAAGTTTAAAATTAGAGAATAATTAAAATAAAAATGTCTACTATTAATTACAATAATAAAAGTCCTTTTTTTTTAAAAAAAATGTTTTCATTTGATTATTTAAAATCAATGTTCGTGATTGATAGCGATCTATATTTATTCATTTCAGAAGTCTGACTTCCACAAAGAATTAAGTTTTGTTGAATTCAAGAATCTTGTTAATGTCCCCATGAAAAAGTTACAGATATGTAGCTTTCCGCATTGTTGGTGGACCATGCTTATAGAAACTAACATCAGGGTATTTCCACTTGGAGTGGCATGGAAGTATGAGACATAGGATAACAACCCTGCTCTTCAACTTAATGGGTGAAGTTCAGTTTAGTTTAGTTTTATTAACGTCCCGTTTTGAAGCAACTCGAGGTTTATGTTGGGACGGACCTCGTCATCTGACAAAGCTGACACCTCCTCTCAAAGCTTCCGTACCACACCAGCTGGAGGTCCTTTGTTATCTACATATGATTTAAAGCGCAACTGGCCCCATACACGGAGGATATTCAGTGAAATCCAGTTTCGAGCCTGGAACTCTATGGCCCCGAAGCCGTCATCTTACCACTAGACCACTGCGGCCTGTTTACTGGACCAAATCCAAAATAGTTCTATATTGTAACATCAAAATTGGGCTTTAATCTATCTCATGAACCAATGATTGAATATATTTAATTTCAGCTAACTTAAAAATAAAATCTGGAGACTTCTTACTACAAATCTAAGAATGTTGCAAATAATGTTTTTTTAAAGTTAACATATAACCGGGAATTAATATTTAGTTTAAATCTAAAATATATATATATACATTTTATTTCCTTGAAATGAATACAATCTGATTAAAATCTGAATGTTTATAAAGCTGTACATATTCCGCGGAATAATCGCATAACATCCAAAAGAGGTTCTATACGTCGAACAACACATCTAACATATAATCTTTTTAAGATTAAGGGTTTTGTATCTTTCCCAACAAGAGGGATTTGAGTGCTTTTTTTCCCGGAAAGAGTCTTTTCGAGTGAGAAACTTTGCCAAAGGGAGGAATAAAAGAGAAGACTCCAGAAAGAAGTCGAGGAAGTTATTTCGATTAGTTAGATTGTCTTTATTGAAGAATTCTGTGGCATATTACTAAGCTTTCTTGACAGTAATATTACATATTCTTGGACATATAGTGGTTTCGAAATAAAGGAAATATAAATTATCCAATTTAGAAAAGAAGTTGCACTGTGCTATTTTATTCTCAGCATTAAATATTTAAAGTGGAATTCGAGAATTATGAAAAATACATGTGTGTATTATAAAAGTTATTGTTATTTTATTTTTTTCTGAAGAGAAGGCATTATTAATTTATCTATCATTTTTCAAAATGCACTGCATCATCTTTTAGTAGACTTTGGCGGATTTCTAACATATTTTTTTTCTTTTTCATCTTGACTGAATTGTTCAGAGAAAGAAAATTTTTTAAAAGATTGAAATAAAAGATGATACCCCTCTAAAAATTCTGTAATAATGATAATTTCTTTTGATGCTAATTTTTTGAAAAAAATTTATACATTCCAGCTCGTAAACAATGGATAAATAATAAATAATTGCAAATTAAAAAGTATGATAAATATAACCGAATTAGGTGATCTGTTTGGTAATTTGCTGAGACGAATTCGTTTAATACTGGTCGAAACATGCAGTAATATTAAAAATTAATATAATTAGTTTCTAAATCATCTAAGGATGAAACAATCTATAGCACTGTAAATCAGACATATTTAAGTGCCTATAAAAATTCAAATAAAAAAGTTTCGAATTTAGCATTTTATTTACGGTGAAAAAATCTTATGAAGAAAATTTAGTCTATTTGAAAGGAATAATACGAACAAGATGATCAATGAAGCAATGTTCATCATTATTCAAAAGTTGGAGAGTTATTCGTAGATTGTTTCAGATGTAATCTACGAAGCCTCGGGAGAATCTTCTTAAATAAGATTAAATGGCAGCTTCGATAACAAAATTACTAATAAGCAGTTCAGTAGATTAATTAGCAGGACAGAATTTTACTCACAAGGATTATTTTATTCACTTATTTACGGTAAAATTATTTTTAGTCCCAAGGGGAGCAAATATTTTTGAACTGAAATCGAAATGAAAGTTCGATAACTCAAAAATTTTTTTCGTAATTTTATTTTGGTTAGATATCATTTTTACCATTTCTTTCCAAAAGACACTTTTCTACCATTTTGGGTTATTCAGCAAAATATCTTCAGAGTTTATATTATCACAGGAAATTTAGAAAAATGAAGCAATGAATTTTATTAATTCAGTTTAAGCAGACAAAACTAAGAAGACTGATTCTGTGGATAATATAACTAAATATATTACAATATAGTTTCTTTCTTATTATGTGTTCCAATGTAATATTACTAATTTCCAAAATATCATGATTATAACTGCACTACATGTCTGAAGAGAAATAAATACATTTTGATTTGAAATAGATGAAACTATTTTTTTAATATTTTTTTAGAGGTTTCTTAGCAGCATATCGTTGCCTAACAAACTACACAACCTATCTTGATTTTCCAAATTTTACAAGAGGAAGAAAAAACTAAATTCTTCTCAACCAATAACAAACATTTCTGATTTTTTTCTCTTCACATATCAACATGCAATCTAATTTCCATACCGACTGTGAAAAAAATTCAGAAATATTCATTACAGGTTGCGAAAAATTCAGTGTTCCTCTTGAAAAATTTTGAAAATTGAGATAGGTGGTGTTTCTACCTAAACGACCATATTTTATTAATTGAGATATTAACAATCAAATTTTTTTCTAGAACAATTCATTTAAACGAAGTCGTTAGTTACAAATATGATTTTAAACAATTCCAATTCTAATTAATCCTTTAAAGGGGCACTTTTATCTGATAGTGGTATAATAAAATAACTTTGGAATTAAGATTAATTTAAGAAAATAAATTCATTTAGCTTATTTGACAACATTATTTTTTGTTAATTAATTAAATTAATTAATTATTAATTACCAAGTCAAGACACTTCGTTATGGTTTGAGATAAGAAATTTGAACATCTAGGTTTTTGTTACATCGAAAAATTTTGCGAGAACGTACACCAACCTTAAAAATTGCATTTAAATTTGATAAAATTGAAGGGAAGTATACTTCCCACGGCCTTA
>BGPR01001200.1:40007-160057 GCA_013235015.1 Araneus ventricosus | reverse complement strand
TATGATATTTATTCAAAATTAATTCTGTTCCAAATATATATGCTAATGTTTTCTTAAAATATCTATAATAGTAATAACTATTCCTTTTATTACATTTATGAAAATTTGATAAGGAAATTTCAAATAGATGGAAATAAATTAATAATTATATCTTGTTGAATACTTCCTGGAAGAATACAAATCATGAAACTGAGCAAAACACATTTAATTATCTGACAGAAATTCTTATTATTTTAGCTGAAAAAGATTATCTTAACTTTCGTTTTGTATTTATCACACAACGGGGGAAATATCTAACATGCCCAGAATCTAGAATATATATTTTCATTTAAAGAAATAAAAACCAAAATCGGCGTTTTTTTTAGGATAATAAAAGCGAAGCTTGGGTTTCGTATTCTTTATTAAAATAACGAGTGAATGGAATTTCGAATATCTTTATAAAATGGAGATTCTGACAGAAGAAACAAAAAAATTTCTCTTCCCAGGTAAATGAGAAATAAGATTTTAGGTCTCTTTACGCCCGCCTTTGGAATGTTTTTTCCAGTCTTCCTTCGTTTACAATATAATTATCCATCTGATAAAGTTCAATACAATAGAATATGAAAATAGCAGGGTGACTTTAGTAAAGAATTACTAGCTGTGGTCGGGATAGACGGTGGAGGTTTTTCTTCTTTTTTTCCAAGTGAAACACAGATTTGACTAAGTTTATCTTGAAAGTGCTCCAAGAGAAGCAGCCTATCCCTTTTTACTGGAGCTTATTCATACTTCTACCACATCTCATTGCCCTAAATTTGTTTTGTCCAATAGAAAATGCCACAGTTTTCCTTTGTCATGAATGCTTGACTCATGGATTTGATTAGATATGCTAGAAAAATTGGAATTCGACAACATATGATCACTGGACAGACATATTAATTCCACGTACGATCACTGGACAGACATATTAATTCCACATATGATCACTGGACAGACATATTAATTCCACATATGATCACTGGACAAACATCTTAATTTCACATATGATCACTGGACAGACATTAATTTCACATATGATCACTGGACACACATATTAATTCCACATATGATCACTGGACAGACATATTAATTCCGAGAAGATTGTGAAATCTTAACAGGTTTGGGTCGCGTCATCTGTATCCGCCCATCAGAGAAAGGTTAAAACAAGTCTCATTTATATATAGAAATTTGAGATCCCCAGGGAACAGAAATCTGAATGACCTATCTTGGTATCTGAATGACCAGGTCATCGAGACAATTATATGAGAACTGTGGCCTGTAACGCAATGCCCATCACCTGCCCCAGCAAAGACCCCTACAATAGAGGGTAAGCCCCGTCATCGAAAATTGTGGCCATCACAACGACACGCCAATTAATATGTCCCCAAGAGGAAAAAGATCCAGCTTATTTATCCAAACACTTCTCATCCACGTACTCGTGGAACCCCCCCTCCCCACGGGGAATTTTAAGAAAAAATATCATATCTTTACGTCCTCGCATTTACAATTATTCTGCTCTTCCTTGCAATCGTCGTTCATCGAAAAACTCATGAATTTCTTAGTTGAGTGATGTTATCTAAGTTGAGTCTTTCTCTACTTAAATACCATTTTAAATGCTGATTTCTTTCCGAGTTTATCGACATTGCGTTCAGAAATAAAGTGAGCATTTCTGGTCGTAATTTCCTTAAATGGGATCTCCTATCCTTCTTCACAGCTCTTATTGGATTAGTGTCCGCTAAACGACACGAGATATCATTCAGTGCTAAAATCCAATTATCGGGACATTATTCTCGCATTCCCAACAGGTCAGCTAAGCCCATTAAACAAATTGAGAACCCAGTTTTAAGTTTTCCCTAGTTTCTCACAGATAAATGTTAAATTAATTGCTAATGGAAATAGCGATGGAAGAAATTTGAGAGAATTAAATGATGGTTAATAAATTATCCGTTAATTAAATATTATTAAGACAGGCAAAGCAAATCTTCCGCTTGAAGAATTAAATAGGAAACATTTCAAGTGCTTTAATACGATTTTGAAATTCCTTAACTATCCAAATATGTTATCCAATCTACTGATATGTATCTTAAATGAATAAGATGAAATATAATATTTTAAATTTTTAAAGTAATACTGCTTTAGTAATATTATTTGAGAAGTGTACTCAACCTAATTACGAAATAAATTTCACAATAAAAATTAAGACAAATGGAGTCAGTAACTATCACAATCAAATACGTAACTGTCAAAAGGTATAAAATTCCATTTTATTTCTTTCTGTTCTATTTTGTGAGAATGGTGTTACGATTGTAATAAACATCAAATGAAATAAAGTTTAACTTACAATAAATTTCAACGTTAATTGTTAAAGAAGATATGTATACAGGGTGTCCAACACTTATCGTGGTCCGATAGTTAATTTCTAAACCGTTAGAGATAGACATTTAGTTCCAATCTGAAAAATGCTTTAAATGAAGGGAAGAAATATATTTTATGTCTTTTGCGTCAATAAATATATTTCTAAAAAATTTGCGAATTCCAATTTTTTATACAGCCCCCGGTCCTGTCAATCATATTTAGTAAAATATTTTTGACACTCTAACATTTTAAACAAAAAAAGTTCTACTCTTCTGCGACTAAAACTGGCTGAGTTATGGAGCTTTGAATATCGCTGACTTAGACCACTTTACACCATTTCAATAGCCGCCTCGAAGACGATCCACCAATCAATGTATAACACATTCTCGACGAGGCCTCTGATAGGTTTAAAATTATGAAATTCAGAGCTCCATAACTCGGTCAGTTTTAGTCGCAGAAGAGTGGAACATTTTTTGTTTAAAAAATTAGAGTGTGAAGAATATTTTACTTAATATAACTGACAGGATCTGGGTACCATATAAAAAATTAAAATTCCTTACATTTTTACAGAAATGTATTTATTGACACAAAAAACATAAAATATAATTTTTCCCGTCATTTAAAGCTTTTTCAAATTGGAATTATGTCTATATCTCTAACGGTTTAGAAATTAACTAATGGATCACGATAAGTGTGGACACTCTTTATATTTTATGGGTAAGTAAATCAAATATATTTATATTCTTATATATCAAAAATATTTATATTCTTATATATCAAAAATATTTATAATCTTATATATCAAAAATATTTATATTCTTATATATGAAAAATAATTATATTTTTATATTGAAAGCTAACCTAATGGCCTATTATGCTTATAAAAAAATATGTGTCTGAAAACAGTTGCAATGCTAACGCAAATTTGGCAGTCGCACATCGCAATTACGTTTCCACGTATCTTTATCTTTATCACCACGCATATCCTCGAACTCTGAGCCAAAACGACTCGCTGTCGGTTGGATGGGTATGCGTGAAACTTTATTGAAAGCCACAATAAATACAAACTTAGAATTTGAATAACATAATTTGGAAAACATATAATATTAAAAGAACATAATATGAACTTAGATGTTTTAGCAATTTTGAGTTCTAAAAATTTAACACAACAAAGGTAGCATAAAAGTCAAAGCAATAGTGAAGTTTTCACGTATCCCTAGAATATAATAAATATTAAATTTATTTTATTTTCAATTCATGAACTTTTCTCAGAATATCAACATCTCTCATTATATAAATGCATTTTAGTGTGAAAGAATACTCTCACGGATTTCAATGTACCTTCTAATAGAACGTCACCTCTTTCTCCGAGTTAATTAGAATTACTGAATGTGGTCGACAGGTCAGTTTTCCGAATATTCAGATTCACATTTACCTAATTAGATTCACTGCTCTATCCCCATCCTTTCAATATGAGAAATAGTAAGCATGGAGAATATGCTTTATCCCTTGAAATTATAGAAGTTGTAATATGTTCGTATAAAATTTCAATGAGCATATTTTGCAATACAATAGATTACATCAGGAGTATATAATTATTAGAGAAATTAAACGCAATTACTTCAGACAGGTAGTAAAAAGAAGGTATATCATATTTTTCTGTTAATTAAGCAAAAAATTATTCATATTTATTCTCGTATTTTACAATGTTTTCAAGAGGGGGCTTCTGAAAAAGATTTCCACAGTGTCTCCCGAAGGAGCAGAAAATACAGAAATTGTAAAACTGTAATGTCTGCCCATGCCTAAAAATTCCATTTTGAAAGGTAATTTTTAATGTGTTTGCATTATATCTAATTGTGTTGCATTTATAATTTTTTAGTATCGTATTTTAAGAAAGAATGGTTATTAAATATTTATATTTTCTGAAATCCTTTTTTTGTGTTGAGAAAATTATTCAAAAGAAAAATTGTCTACTAACCATGATGTGTTTCATTTAGACTTAGTTTAGAGGAAATTTTAGAACATATTCCCAAACTCAGTAACTTAGACTATTTTGTATAAACTGCAATCAAGTTTTTTTTTAAACTTTTCTGTCTTTTAATGGTTTTGCTGTCTTGATATTTCGAACGAATGATTGTCTTTTGTTTATTTTTCATGCTGAAGTATAAAATATTTTCGATCTGTATTCGTTAATTTTAAAATATAAATATTTTTCAATGCTGAGAAATATTTTTAAAAAATTTAACAACCTAATCAATGCTACTTCTAACTCATTTAGACTCAGATTGGAGAGAAAAATAGATAAAATTCCAACCTCAGCTACTCAGACTATTTTCTATAGGCAGCCAGAAACGTTCATTAAAATGATTTGATGTATTTTATTAGTCTTGTTATCTTAAAATTTCCGACGATGCATTACCTTTTGTTTATTATCCATATAGAGTTCAAAATAGAAACGACATGAAGCACAATTTTTGAGCATAGAAACAGCTTGATTCTCTGCACTCAATATCTGTATGACTTCATGCAAATTATTGTTACCAATTTCCAGATGTCAGAACATTTTCTGATATTAATTAAAACAATTAAACAATTACGCTAAAAAAACTCGAAGAAAACTTTTAAAGCCGTATTAACTTAAAATAGTTTACGATATGTCCCGAGAATCTTCGATATTATGAATGCCGCAATTGATCGTGACGATACCGTAAGAATTTTGTAGAGCATCTTAAGCTGAATATAATTAAAATTTCAGTACTATGTTATATTTTAAAAAGTGAAGTTATAGAGGGACGAGACTCAAGTTTGTGTGTAGTGCTGCTGAAGAATCCATTCAATTTTAGGAACCATTTTTTATTAGGCTACGTTCCGCAGCACAGAACATTAAAGTTACAAGACACAAGACAAGACAGAGAACAGCATCACGATACAAGCACACAGACTAGAATGACAGAGAGGCATCATGGGAAAAAGATGGCTCCAGTAGCGCCACCTACCATAGAAAGGAGAAGGCAGTTGATTGTAACCGCTACAAAGTATATAAAATTCTGCGTATGAAGAAGATTTTTGCAAGAACAAATGCGCAAATGTAAATAAGAATTTCTTTGTTTCTTTTGGATCATTTACATTGAATAATTTATTTTAATGTTTTATTATCATTCTGAGGGTATATGCAGTGTCTTAAAATCATCCTCGCAACTTTTAAAAAATTCTTTTAAAACGGCAAAGGTACTCACTTACAGTTTTTGTTTTCAGTAAAATGGTTGAAAGTTTTTTTTAGTGTTCAGAACATTCAATGTGCGCACCATTAGTCGCATGTAACACATCGACCCTTTAAAAGATTTCCACCAACTATCTATGACGAACTTGTTAATCGACTGCTCGATGATTCGACTTATTTAGGTATTGGTCTTCAAAGTGGATTTCCGATTGTGTACAGTCCAAAATATATTCTGTAACTACACTATGCATTTAAATTTGATAAACCATGCCATTTCAAACGGCGAAGTCATATTGAAACGAGGATTACAATGAGTGACCTAAAGCCATTCAGTGTTCACTTCAATAAAGGACTTCGACTCTTTATTTATTATTAAAGAACCAAAAATGTATAAATTTGTTATCTTTCATTGTAATATGTAGCATGATAATGTTTATATGCTGGCATATTATATGTGAATTCTATCATACAACGTGCAGGATGCAAAAATCTGTCAAAATGCTCAACACGGTAGACCGTTGGACTTAGAGGTACCAAATTTGGTTCTGAAAAAGTTTTTCAGAATTTTCATTGAATTTTTCTTAAAAATGAACCGGTATCTTAATGGTTTTCTTCAATAACTTCGGAAAATTTTATTGCACAAAATCTATTTTTGCACCACTGTACAATGCAAAAGAGTAACTTTTAAATGATATAAATTTAATTTCTGTACATTTATTTGTATAATTTCAATAAACTTTAAAAAATATTTTTAAGTATATTTTACAAAATTACTTTTCACAGTTTTAGTTACTACATTTAAATCCATTGAAACGATATTAAAAACATTTTTTGTGTGTTATTGTTGCTATATAAAAGGAAGAAATTTTTAAAAAAATAATATAAAAAAAGGCGAATCAAGCCTAAAATATTATCATGCTACGATGTTTCGGACTAGAATTTCGTATCTCCTCTAATTTCTGGATAAGGATTTCCAAGAAATGGTATTCTTTCATTTTTAATAGTGTAAACATTGTTGTTGTTTGTTGTTCCAAAACAAAGTTGGACACATTGTGCTTATTATTGAACTTCTCGTAGAAATGTGCAAATTTGTTAAACTCTAAAACTAAAAGAAAATGAAAGATTATGAAAAAAATTAATATTCCTGATGATGCAAAGAGAACATTTTGAGAAGGAATGTATGAAAGAATCTGTTAATTCTGAGAATGTTAATTATGGAAGTTAATTATTGATTGGTGCCAGAAGTTAAATTTAGATTTATATATCAATTATGAAGTGCATACTTGATGCTGAAAATATGAATATAATGACATGCTACACCTTAATAAAGCACCTACCTTTTAAATACTTGGCCGCTAGAGAAAATTATCTGGAAACATAATTATTACAATGCGTTGTTTATACAATAAGAGAAACTAAAACAGAATCAAGTTATAAATTTAAAATATTTTTTATTTAATAATCATTAAAATTAAGTTTTACTGCCATATTTTATGAATAAATAAAAAGAAATTATGATGCACACAACCAACCAATATAAAAATACAAATGAAAAATGTAGCTACACATCACAACAAAAAAAGCGCTGCAGGCTCGATATGATAAAAAGATACTAAAAACATAAATACTTAAATCCAAGAAACATTTTGCTTCTATAGATAAATTGATATATGTTGACAATGCACAGTGCACACTTTGTTCGTGAAAACTTATTGAAGACACAAGATGTACGATTCCGTATTCACACTTGCATTTCAATCAACTCGAAAAAAAAAAGACTTTCTTTCAACAATTATTTTTGGCATTAACTTTAAAGATGAAGCAAAACACAGAAGCACGCTTTTTTCATACATATTCGATTGATCAGGTACAAGCTTTTAAATTATTTATAGGTGATTCAGCTGCGTAATTGATGCCCACAACTTCCTTCACTTTCACATTCATCATGACAAAGAAGACTGCGAGGGACAAGCTGTTCAATTATTATAGTATTGCTGTACATGGTAGTTTGGGTAGTTCTATCCAATAAGAGATTGGATAACTTCAGCTTGCTGATAAGTTCACTCATTCTACAGATAGTTGGAGCGGACCAAATCCACAGCCCATTCGCTCAGTAATTATTAAGAAGAGCAAAAATGGAATTCGACAGCCATTGTTGCATATGCGAACACAAACCGCTGTAGTTCAAACTCGTTCCAATTTACAGGCTCGATATTCAACGATATTTTTTTTACTTGCAGAAGGACATGGAAAAAATTCTTGATGGTCACCTTTTTGCCATTTTTTATGGGAACCAACAGAAATAACTGTAGGGACAAGCTCCGAGAGGCCAAAACGGCCCTCGGGCCCCCACGCAGGTGCAACCACCTCGAGCAAGTCTCGACTCGTTAACTTTTAAATCACACAAAGGAATCCTTCCAATCAGGGAGACGCTCAAGCCTTTTTACACAAAAATTCATAAGCGGACAAGATGGCGAGTAAATAGTCCCGTTGAATAAATTTGATTTATAATTTAATAAAGTTGAAACATTAAATGAAAAGACATAAAAAGTTAATGCAAATAATATTTAATTCGCTTACTAAGCAAATAATTAAGAAAAATTTAGATATTTAATCAAACTGTTAAAAATTACCGTTTAAATTTCAAAAGTTGCCAGAGATGCCACAAGATTCGAAAGAAACTCTGGTGGCGAAGATTTAAATATTTAAAAATACTGATGAAACCGAAAAATGATGTAGATGCAATTTTTGCAATCTAACAGAATCTTTAAATATTTTTACCAAAACTAAATGGCAAATTTGAAAGCGGCTTTATCTTTAAAGTTTTCTCATTTGAATAATTTAGATAAATAATGTCAGAAACTCATTCTGTGGTTTTGTTTAAATACATAGAAAGCAATTATATCGAAGGAAAAATTTGTATGTAGTATGCACAATAAGATAACTACATAAGTACATTTAATGAATTTCACTAGGATTAAAAAGAAAAACTGTGTTTACAAATGACCAGAATAATTATTTAAAATTATTATTTTGTTGAAAATACGTAAAATGTTTATTTTCCGAAAATGAGAAAAGATAAGGCGCCATAAACTGCTTTTTCTATGTCTGATTCAAAATCCTTTTAAGAATTTTGGTACTAAAACAATCAAAGATTTCGAGATAAATTTAATTTCTAATCTAAATTTAAATTCACTCTGGAATACATCATTAATTTTTATTTTATATTTGGTTAAAACACTAGTCAACTGTTTGGAGTTTTAAAATCTATTCTCTGTTTTCAGGATAGAATATATCCAATTTCGTGAATAACGATAGGTAAGACATTGGAAACTTTCACCTTTAAATCAGATATAAAAGCATTTCGCCAGAACAAACAACGATTTTAAGCACACTACTATCCTATTCTGAAATTAAATTCACTGCCAAATATGTATCCTTAATTTTTATTTCCCATCCTGGCTAAATCCTCACAAAATTAGTTCTCCAACCTAATTTCTCACTAATGGACTATCTCATCTTAACATTTTATATCTTTCAGATATTTGTTCTGCTTTATATCTCTTAATAAAACTTTACATATCAGCGTTCCCTTTCAACTGGGCTAAAGTTAATAAATGATCTAAACAAGATCTGCAAAATCTCACTTTCGTTGAACGAAATTACATTCTTCTTGCATTATTTCGCGAAGTTAATGTAATCCCCTAAAACGAGCTTTCGTTAGCATTCAATAATTCGAAATCTTATTACGAGCTTATCTCATTCATTTTCTCCCCAAGCGAAATGATTCATGCTGAGTCTTAAACGATCTTGGCATTAGTTATATTCTGCAGATGGATGAAAGATTGCTTCATTTTCGAAATTAAGCCAAAGTGCAAAAGGTAACAAAGCCATTTATGTAAAAATTGTACTTATTTATCTTACGAAAAATCTAACATTCTTCAGAAATTTGGATAACTATTTAATCATGGGGGAATTGATTTTAATATGTTCAATATTCTCATTATTCTAATTATGTAATGAACATAAAATATTTACTAAATCTCACTTACAGCTGTTTATTTTATCATCCACGCCGTAGATATACAAAAGCCATTTTAAATGACCTTGGGATTGGTTATATTCTACATATGGATGGACGATTGCTACATTTTCGAAATTAAGCCAAAGTGCAAAATGTAAGAAAAGCCATTTAAGTAAAAATTGTAGCTTATTTATCATACTAAAAATTTAACAAACTTTAGAAATTCATATATTTATTTAATCATGGAGGAACTGATTTTAACGAGTTTAATATTCTCATTATTCTAATTATGTATTGAACATTAAGTATGTACTCAACCCCACTTAGAGTTGTTTATTTTAATAATGTACTCCATAGAGATACAAAAGCCATTTATGTTGCATCAGCATTTATTGACATTATAATAATACTCAGGAAAATCCACTTTTTTAATCACTTATATTTACAAAATATTTTGTCATTTCGAAAATCAGGTTTTATAAGGACAGAGAAGTATTAAACTAAACCAAATTTTTAAATCATCTGAAACTCAGTGCTAATTTACAGCATCCTCAATCAGAATTTACAAGGGCAGAGGAATATTAAAATAAACCAAACTTATAACTCAGTGATAATT
This sequence comes from Araneus ventricosus, assembly GCA_013235015.1. Taxonomy (NCBI): domain Eukaryota; kingdom Metazoa; phylum Arthropoda; class Arachnida; order Araneae; family Araneidae; genus Araneus; species Araneus ventricosus. The sequence continues at coordinate 149,827 of BGPR01001200.1, read as the reverse complement.
TGCAGCATTGACAATCATGATTTACAAGGGCAGAGGAGTATTAAAATAAACCAAACTTATAACTCAGTGCTAATTTGCAGCATTGACAATTAGGATTTATAAGGGCATAGGAGTATTAAAATAAATCAAACTTATAAGTCATCAAAAACTTAGAGCTAATTTTCAGCAATGTACAGCATATGCCTTAAAGGAATTGTGCAATTTTGATCGCAAATATATGAGTGAGTCATTAATTTATACAGCCCATCATCTATAGCTACTTTAAACATTATTCAGTGCCAATGGTTTGCCAAGTATCACCAACCAATTGAACGTATCATTATACCAAAATTATGGGCAAATTATTTAGAACAGAACACATCTAAAGCTTAGGGATGTGATTATTATTATTTATTGATTTTGTGTGAAAAAAGTATCTCTTGAAAGTCTTGTTCTAAAATGAAATATATTTTTTTAAATCTTAGGATGAACGGATTTCATTCATTCTTCCAGTATCATTTTACAAAGTTAATATGATACTCTAAATGAGTGATATAATTCATGTTTAGGTTTAAATGATATTGAAATTTTTTATGTTCCATAGATGGACGGAAGATTGTTCAGTGTTTGTGACGGATCCTAAATGCGAAGAGTAAAAATATCGGGAACGTAAAAATTACAGTTACTTATCATGCGAAAAATCTGACAATAGTTAGAAATGTTGCTACTTACTTAATAATGAGCTATATTGATTTTAACATGTTGAATATCCCCTATTAGCACCAGATATTGTACGTTATCCTCACGATGTTATTCGATATTCTGAATACCGCACAATATCGTGAGGATATCGTAGCAATATTGTACAGCATCTTGTGCTAATAGGGTCAGATTGTTCTAATATTGTGCATTTCATTACCCATTTAGAAGAAAAATCTCTCATTATTATGCAAATATCATTCAAATTATATAAGATATTCCATAGAGATTCAAAAATTATTTTTTTTTGGGGGGGGGCTATTACTTTATATTGGGACTATTTCTAATAAATTATAGCTTTGATATCAGAATTCTATATGAAATTCACTTAAACTCAATATTTCAATCTTTATCATTTGAACAACGTCAAAAGTCGAAGATTGTTCAGTAGTGCAGGCGCCAAAGGGAGTTGAGTATGCAAAATATGAGGACAATTAACTATGCTCAGATTTTTATACATGAGATCCCAAATAATAAAAAACCGGATGTTGCCGGCAGTTGTGTTGGTCCCTTTCCCTTCTCCCCTCCACCCCGGTCATCATTAATGGCTTAGCTTGTTTAAACCGACTCCCGGGACATGGTATTTTTTTGTTATTTACGTAGTCAATTTTAAGTGATTATATTGTTTTTAGGTTAATCCTGGACGTATTAAATATTTTGGTGTCCTAAATTTTATTGAGCATTCGCCCTTGGGGAATCCCAATTGGCAACCTTGTTTTCATCCTTCTTATCTTAAAAATTTTATAATTTTATTCTTGTATTTTTATTGTTGTTTGACTGACGTAGACTTTGGTGAATTTTATTGTTTTCTTGTCTGGTGAGAGACCACGGGGTCTGTTTCTGATGCTCTTTTGTGGGATTTTTAATGATAGTTTACAAAATTTTTTATTGCCTTCTTTTTTTACTGGTGTGTTATGCTGATCTTCCGGATGTGTTTTGCTCATTTGGATGTATACTGGGAGCTTCTGCTTTTGAGTGTTTTGAATATTTTTAAAGTTGGTTCCAGATATGGTTATAAAAATCAAACAAAATTCAATTAATTTATGGTTCTCTCCAAGTGTAATTTCGATTCAGAGGCGTATTGTTTTGTTTTGGGAGTGTGTGTGTGTTTTGGGTTACTTTACTTATTTTGTTGTTGTCCCTTTTTTGCAGCGTTTGTAACTTTCTGTGCTGTGTTTGTGATGCTTTTGTGTGTGTCATGTCATATTCATATCCTTGTATTGCTTTTATATTTTACCGCCAGTCTGCTAAAGGCCTTACACCCTTTCGGGGAATGCCGGACCGGTCTGGGTTTTAAATTTAAAAAAAAATGGGTTTTTTTGCCCCGTCATCGTATTTGACTTTAAAAAGTGACATAAACGCCAAGTTTTTTGAACTTGGCAAATGGCTTAGCGGGGGTAAGTGGCGCTAGGATCATAATATGTTTTTTTACCACAGATGTCATCAGTGGTCTAGCAAGCTAAATGATGCCCGGGACAGGGTTTATTTTCAAGCCCTCTAATCATATTTTACTTTAACCCCTTAAAGGTCGCATTTTTTTGCTATCTTAATAAAATGGTCCTCCTGTTTTGGAAAGGAGCTGTCGTTTTCATTCATCTAAGAAGGCATAGAATACTTGAGATGTCTTATGTATTCTGCGTAATTTTTGTGTCGAATTATAAAGCTAATTAATGATTTAATTTTAGTTTACAAGCCTAAAAATGCGATAATTATATACAACTTAAAAGTTAAATCTAAATAATGAAACCTATTTACCGACAGGAGCATGCACACACACACACACAGGAATGAGCTTTAAATGTCTCAGCCGAAGAAATTTTGCCAAAGAAAATCAGCGGAAATCAATTAAAAACTAAATATTGGAGTAAATTTTAATAGCGTTATAGATATTTCATGAAAGATCAAATGCAACACGATTAACATGATTTATATTCCATTTGATCTTCATATGTAATGTATATATGTTTCCTCTTTTGAATATGTATTTTATATGCGAAACTTTATAAAGCCTATTATTTCGTAATTGGAACTTCTGTACAGCCATTTAAATCAATATAAATCCAAACAGAAAAAATCCAAATAGCGGAGGAACGAGATCACATTCCAAGACCCGATTCCCGGCCATAAGAGGAACAAATGACTGTCGGCGAAAATCAATCATCTATGGCTCGAAGTTAAATAACAATTTGACTTCATTAAAATTGCACGGGCAGGCATCTGTGGTTTGGTATCGATAACAGCCTGTCGTGTGTAACATGGCATCGATTGGACAGCTCAGACAAAAGGAAACCCGTAACGTAAGATAAAGCGTAATCATTTTCAGACAGGGCGTTTTGCAATCCCTGGTCGATTTGAAAGACTGATTGAAAAGTCGATTGAAGCTGACAGCAGAAGCGGCAGACAGCAATAAAAGCCTGGTTTATCTCTGAAAGCAGTTTCCAATATTTACACTAGATTGGGTTTCACTCTGCTGAAAGAATGCCGTGATTAGAGCGGACGCTGGCTGCTCTGCTTGTTTTTAAGAGTGCATTATCTTGCAAAATACGTGGATGCATAATCCTACTTTGCTAACATTTTTTGTATCTCTTTTTCAGATTGTGTTTTGGAAATAAGCGATAGTGCTTCCTGGTCGCTGGTTTGATTTGTTATGACGATGTGTAAAATGAAACAAGATAATTTCATTTCATTTTTATTCTACAAGTACAAAAACAACAGGAAATATAGATTTATCTATAAAAATAAAATATTTTACATTCAAGTTAAAAAGTTTAATTGTTTTTTTTATTTAAAAGCAATTTTCTCAACAATTTTAGAATCTTATAATTACAGTAAAAAAATAATTTTTCCTTCTGCATTATCTTGCAAAAGATGAGGAAGGATATACTTCCTTTGTAAATATTTTTTGTATCTCTTTTTCAGATTGTGTTTTGGAAAGAAGCGACATTGGTTCCTGTTCACTAGATTGATTTGGTATGAAGATGTGTAAAATGAAATAAGATAATTTCATTTCATTTGTATTCTAAAAGTATGAGAACAACATAAAATATAAATTTGTTCTATGAATATAATGCAGTTTGCATTCATATTAAAAAGTGTCATTGCTTGTTCATTAAGAAATTATTTTCTCAAGACTTCTAAAATCTTATTTATTACAGAAATTTTTTCCCAATTTCATGCATATTTTCATTTTTCGAAAAGAAAAGGAACTTTTGCCTTAATTATCCAAAATAATGGTAGGTTTTCTCACATTTATTGCATTGTTATTTGTGTATTTAAAAATTCTTTCCATTCTGCGGATGATTACCGTAGAAAAGCATTCGCTCATTTCAAAATTTGTTCGAATACATTCGCTATATTATAAGTCTCTTTTTTAAAATTTTTGTAAAGGAGCAACATCTTTTGAAACATCCGTTCAATCAGTTACCATTGAATCACTCAAAACTAGGAAAGATATAAAATACTTTTCTCTTAATTAGTACTATCAAATTATAATAAGAGTTAGTTTCAATTTGACTATAATCTCTCTGTCAGCAATAAATATAAGAGCAAAAAGTGTCTCATTTCGACTAGAATTTCGCTAAAAAACAAGTTGAGCGTTTCTTTCACTTCGAAAAATTCTGAATATAAATTATTACGAAAATAATATTTAGATTAATGAAAGTTTTATTCACAATAGTTTGTCCTAATTTCTTTAATTCATTTCATAAACCCAGGCAAACAAATTCTTTAATTCATTTAAATAGAAATTAATTCTTAATTTCTTTAATTCATTTCATAAACGGCAACAAAGGGAGGCAAATGAACCTTATTTTCCCAATTTGTTGGTTTAAATATTTTTTGGTTGAAAAGAAGATTTTCATTATTTAAAGAGTTAATACAATCCAGTTTCATTGTAGACTGTCCTGTTTTCAGCTAAGATTATATATAATTAAAATTTACGTTTATATTCAGCACATTAGTTAAAAATGAATAGCAGAAAACGCATGAAAAAAATTAAATATTTTAAAGGGAGGAAAAGGTTTCGCATAAATATTGACAAACAATTTATTAGTTGACTTAATTTTTGAATTTGAAAATCTATCAGTGATCTACAAATTTGAAAGTAAATTTTTTAATGTAAGTCAAGAAAACTCTTAATTTAGAGGACCAATCTTTCAGTCGAGATTTATGCCTACTTGATTTCCAAAGGTTAATTGCTAGTTTTGATCGTATTGTAACTATCAATAACAATAGTCTGTAGAATTTAGTGTCTGTCGAATAATTAAAAAAAGAAATTCGACGATTGTAATCAGGGCTGGATTAATAAATAAGTAAAGTAGGCAACTGCCTATGGGCCCCACAATTTTTTTGGACCCCGAAGTGGTTTTATCAAAGTAAGGCAAGTTTGTGCTTACATTTGATTTACACGGTCCATGTACTCAAACATATTCAAATTAAATTTAAGTGTTACTTAAATTTCACAACATTATTCTTAGGATAATTTTTTTCATGTTTTTAAATTTGTTTACAGATCATTGTGATTAATTTTTTTGCAGTTCGCTGAATAATTCACAAGTCAGCGGCTCTGGAAATCTTTGTATTAGAATATTAGGATTCTGTCAAAGATGTTTTGTAAATTTTTAAATGTTGAATTTATGTTTAGCATTAGTTTAAATTCAAATTATCTATACGCGATTTAAATTTTTTTATGAAATAAAACCAACTCTCTTGATAGTTATCCACAATTTAAAAGTTTTATTTCTTTAGTTTGTCATTATATGTGTAACTTCAAATCTTGCATGTATAGAAATTAAATTAAAATAAATAAAAAATATCTAGTTAAAGAAGTTTGGAATGGGAAATGGGGCTCCCAAAATTAATTGCCTAAGGGCCCCTGTAGGGCTCTATCCGGCACTGACAGTAACATCATTTGGTTCAATTTGTCTAGAATTCAAGCATTCATTTAAAATACCAAAACTATCAGCTCATTTTTGATAATGGAGAAACTAAAAATAATCTTTACCTTTTTCCCACGCAAAGTGCGTGAGGGGATATCCTGCCACTGGACAGACGAAGATAGCTGTCTGTCCTACCAAAGCAGTTTTGTTTTGAAACGGACGTCCCACTGGTGAAGATGGCACATTCAACTTTGCTTGGTGGAAAGCTCTTCCAAAGTCGCTCTCAGCATTACAAGCATATTCCTTGCCATCTCCAACTTCTACTGAGCTCATGTTGAGGAAGCTATGGACAACGCTGCCATCTTGGGTGACAAAATCTCCCAACCGTAAACGTGTAGAAGATGGGATGCTTTCTCCGTCCGCTGTCCATGTTATTTTGGGTAATGGGTGACCTTTGGCTATGCATCGGAGAGATACTGGATGGCCAGGATTGATGATTTGTTCTTCAAAACGAGATATAATAACAGGTGGATCAGCTGAAAAGATACGTAATGAGAAAAATTAAATAAAAAATCTTGATTGTAGCAAAGCTTTCAGATAATCCTATCACGACAAGTAATATGGATTTATTTACAAATACATGGGGAGATTATATGGATTGAATATTTTAAAAATTTTCAAAATTATATTGCTATTCAGATTAGATACTTTCTCCGGAAAATATAATACTAAAGTATTAAATACGATCTGTAAGGTGCAGAGTGGCTTGTTGGTAAATTTTCGGTTTCGTAACAAAAACGGTACTATGTTCGGAAACCAATACTACCAAACTTTTGCTGTGTATGTGGGCCTGGTAACTGTTAAATTAGACGCGAGGCTCAAACATTCTCTACCTGTAGTTGCTCTTGAAAGTTTGAAGAAGGAGCCATCGATTCATGAATCATCATATGACCATGGTTTAAAAGGCTGAAACTCAGTCCCAAAATATCCTTCTGAGCTGCTTCAAAATGGGAAATTAACTAAACAAAACTAAATAAATTTTATATTATTTGTGCACCTGCGAGAAACGAGTTTAAGACCTTTAGGTTTTTATGGAAAGTTAGCACGAAAATTGTAGTTCAGGTAGCATTAGTCTTGATAAATAAAAGTTTGCATAAATTTCAGCCTTGAGAATTCTTGAAAGCAACATTTCATGGCAGAAAATGTTGATTTGGAATATTTTGCAATTGTGAGTTAATGCGAACTAATGCAAACAATGCCAAATCCATAGTTTAAACTGGTTATTTAGGCTTAAGTAAAATGTAAAGAAGTTTTGAATATAGTAAATTTCCTCAAAATAACAAAACTTTAATTCTATAATGTTTTAACGAATTATTTGATTTGTCGTTTTTTCACACATAACCTAAATCCGCGCAAAGACCATTTGGCATTTATGAATATTTCATATATATTTCTTTTCGAATAAATTACTTGAAGTCAGTAAAATCTTATGCATGCATGTTAATGTGATAAAGGAACTGTCTGGCATAAAATAGTTGCTCTGGACTTGTAGTTAATGAAATACAGAATTTCAGTGCTATAATATAGACATAGTAACCGGTGTCACTTAGTTTAATTTGCATATATTTTTATTAGACAACTAAAAATATATCTGGAATTTATCTAAACTTTTAAAGCCTTATATTTCCCCCATTTCTTGATTTCCCATATATTACAGAATGAAATATTATAAGTTTCTTGTTCTTTATAAAATAAATTTTGCTGAATATTTCAGACATCCAATATGTTAATTAAGTATTTTATGTCATTTTATAAAATGCAAATTATTTGATTACACAGGACATTTTATAAAATTTAAAATTTATTATATAACAGCGAAAATTGTTAAATATATTTAAAAATGTGTTTCTTATTTCAATTTATAGCATTTTCGGCATTTGATTCCAATGTTGAATAAGAAAGATACAGTTTAAAACTTTTGAAATAGATGAAATTTTATATCTGGCCTCTATAATTTAAAACAGAAAATACATGTGTTTGTCTGTCTGTCTGTCACAAAAACTCCTCCTAAACGGTGAACGGTAGTGACATGAAATTTGCACACGACATTTTGAGGCACATTTCTAGGTCAACTGTGCTATTTCAACTTTCAGAATTAATTAGTTTTTAAGATATTTAATTAAATAACGAAAATTAGCCGCTGTTAAGCTTAATGCTTAGTCGTTTTTTGCCAATAATCTGAAACATTTGTTACACTGTAATTATTTTTACACCTTCTTAAAAAGCAGAAAATTATTTTTTAATTATATTATTTCTATTGCGGTACAATGTTTCCTCTAATTTTAATTAACATTGTTACAAATTTTGTTTAAACGAATTTTAAAATGTTTTCTATTAGTATAAAATGAAATCAAAACCAAATTATTATTTCATGAAATATGTTAGTCACTTGCTTTTGCCACTGTTGAAGTTATGATAAGAAAATATGCTTTCTTCGAACATTTAATTTCAAAGTAGACTTTTTACTTAAGGTTTCGTGTTTGAGCATGCATAGCTTTTACTATGCGCTTGTAGTAATCCAATCACGTTAGTTTGATTACCATATTACCGCGTTTAATATTCATAAATTTTTAAATCATTTTAATTAGGAAGTGCAAGTTTATTGAGTCCTGTTCCTTCCAAACAACGAAAAACGTGGCGGCGAATAATGTTTTATCTAATTTATAGAAAAGTCCTAACCAATTCTAATTTTTTAAACTTCTTAAATTATTTATTTTATAAATGCAAGAAGAAAGACATTTTATGTTGCAAATCTAGCCATACAGCATTAATAGCAGTCGCGGTGCAAGCAAGCTTAAGAAGAAAAATAAATAATGAAAAAAACCCTTGCGAATCGCATGTAAATTAAAGAGCTGACTGACGGAAAATGAGACTGATGGGGAAATCGAAAAAATGCTTTATTTAGCTTATATATTCCAATATGTTTGCAAGGCAATCCTGTGATGTTAATTACTCTCTCTATTCGATACTCATTTTACTTCAAATATTTTTAATGGTCCTAATTGAGTGTGTAGGTGTTTTTCTGATCTGTCATACAAACACTAACAAGAAGAGAATTGTACTCCGTATAATGGCGATGAACAGCAAGATATGAAAGAACTTCTGCTGATTGCTACGGCATCAGCCTTAGCAATCAATGACGCGGAAGGAAAAATGAGTGCCAAGGACGGCTAGATTCGTGACCAGGTGGTTCAAACTTCTGAGAGAAAAAGATAAGATGAGTTCTGCTGCCGGCCGAGGATGTCAGACACCACGGGAGTGGACGAACGAAAATCAAGGAAAGAAGTTAGTGCGAAAAACTGTCTAATCAAGTTTAAAGTATTATAAATACTTGAAAATATTTTTATCCCGAGCAACGCCAGATATATCAGCTAGTCTATAATATAAAACAGAAAATACATTTGTCTTTCGTCATGAGAACTCCTCCTAAACAGTGAACAGTAGCGACATGAAATTTGCTCACGACATTCTGGACTACATTTCTAGGACAACTGTGTTATTTTCAACTTTAAGAATCAATTAGTTCGTGAGATATTTATTCAAATAACGAAAATTAGCCGCTCTTAAGCCTAATGCTTAGACGTTTTTTGCCATTAACTTCTGAAATATTTATTGCACTACTGAAATCATTATCATAAGAAATTATCTTCTTAATGATACTAATTCCATTGCGGTGCAAATTTTGCTCTAATCATAATTAACATTCCAAAATTCATTTTTAACACTATTTGTAACAATGTTTTCTATTGTTATAAAATTAAATGCAAATCAAATCATTATTTCATGAAATTTTTTATTCACATGCTTTTGACACTGTTAAAATTAATATAAGAAAATATTATTTTTTTCAACTTTTTCATTCCCGGTAGTGTTAAGCCTTTCAAGGTTACTTCGTCCTGTTCCTATCAAAAGGAGACGAAGAATGGATAAAAGAATGATATTTTAGCGGTATATCAGTCACAAGAATTCTTCCTAAACTGCGAACAGCATCGACATGAAATTTAGATCAAATGTGCTTTTTACAACTTAAAAAAATTATTACTTCTTAAAATATTTAATTAAATAACAAAAATTGAGCCAATTTTCTGCGTTTTTTCTGAGTTTTTTGCCAATAACTTCTGAAATATATATTGCACGAAGATGATATGTCTACTATCTTAATGAGAAAAAAGATTTTTTTAAAACTGATCTGAATTTAAATGGCATACGTTCTTTTTCTCCTAATTTTAATAAACATTTCGAAATTCATTTCAAACAGAATTTGCAACAAAGTTTTCTATTATTGCAATTAAATTCAAACCAATTTATTGTTTTATCGAATCCTTCATTCCCGTGTTTTTGCCCTGTTAAAATTATAATAAACAAACTGCTTTCTTTGAATATTAACAGAAAGGTAGAATTTTTATTTTCACTTTTATTTCGTAGCTTGCGTTTGAGTTTGAGTTTGGTTTTCTGGCGCAAGAGACCATGTTCGATCATGCATGTTCGACCATGCTGCGCCAAACTAAGCGAAATTCCTTCTTTATTTCTTAGCATGTAGTCGCGTCAACCAGATTGATTCTGCCATCGTTCATTGGGCATTTTAAAAAAAAATTTACCGATCTTCAGAAAATAACGTATACTAAAAATTCTATGGTTAAAAATTTCATAAGGGGACATCTAAATATTGAAAATTACACTAACTTCAAAATTTAAAATAGCAATAGCCATTTTTGATGACATAAATAAATTTCTCAAGAAAAAATACCCCTAGAAATAAATTTTGATTAATATGCCATGAATATATCGGAAGATATTTGATATTTTGTGTTTTAAATAGAAAAGAGATCGCCTCCACATTCAGATAGAGAACTTCTCTGCTTACGTTTAAATGTCGGTAGTAGCATTATAATATATATATATATAGAAATAAATTATTTCGCACTTTAAATGTTATTTTCAAACATTTATGATCTAAATTTTACAATCGGTAAAACTTATTGCGTAAAAAAATAAATAGTGTAATATTACACCACTTTTATTTATAAAATTTTAATTTATAAACAGGAATAGTTAAATGTTTATATATTTAAATTTAATGAAATATATTGGTGTAATAATTATATTTAATTATGAAAAAGTTTTCCAAATATATGACGCCCCCTTAAGTGCATCTTATTACATCGAAGATAGAAAATTTAATATAACTTCAAAACTAGTCGTACGAATATACTGAAATTTTGCGTAGGCTTATGAAATGGCCACCTGCTTCGATTACTTTTAAAATTTATAAGTGTTTCTATTCAAAGAAATTTTGGCATCAAATTTGATAAAATATTTCATGTTCTCAGAATTGTTTTAAAATAAAAATTAAAAGTGCAACATGTGCAGAATAATTCATATTACTACATAAAACCAGTGGGAGTGACCTCCCCTAAACTTTCTCGTATACTGCTCAAAAATTTGTCATTTACCCTCCCCTTGCGTGGATAAAAAAAAATCGAACCTACTGTAATCCAGAATGCAACGAATATCAGAAGGTTTTTCATTGCAAATTATAGTGATTGTAAAATATTTAAGTGAAGAATCATATAAAAAGAGATACCTATGTATTAAAACTTAGCAATATTTATTTTCCATCCCACTCCAACAAGATACGCTATTATACAAGCGAACGAAAACAAAACAGGAGATAAAACATCCATCACAAACTCCGTCTCAAGGACAAACTGACGTAATCCTCCCGCTTGGTATTAGAAATGGCTTAGTACGCACGCGCATGGAGATCAGTTTTGAAACGAATGCTTAACAAGTATGCGATTATACAGACCGACAGACAGTCAACCCGTTGACGGATTTGGCCCAAAATTTGATACGGACCTACATTCATGATGATAAAACAGTGTACTAAATTTTATTCATCTAGCTATTCAAGTTTTTGAGTTATAGTGTTCGCATGACCGCGGACAGATAGACAGACAGACTTCCCGTGGACGGATTTCGTCCAAAAGTTGATAGAAACCTACAAATTATGTTTAAAGACCACATACCAAATTTCATCCCCGTAGCTCTAATAGTTTTCGAGTAATCGTGTTCACAGACAGACAGACACACACACAGACAGACATAATTCCAAAATTGTGTTTTTCGGAATCAGGGAGGTCTAAAACGTGGAGATTCGTCAAAATCTCGAATTCGAATTTTTTGACGATTGCAATACTTTCTCTTTGTATACTTCGTATACGAGAAAGTAAAAATTATAGGTCAACATTTATATTATTTCTCAAGATATAAATAAAAATTCAAAATTTTACTTTAACAATGGAATCTCAAAATTTCATTTGCTTATAATTACGAAAAATGCTGGAATGATTAAACTTGGTATTCCAGCATAAATTGTTATGCAATTTCAAAAATTTTTAAGAAAAAATGTGTGTTTCTATTGGAAATTTTGAAGTTAGGGCTGATATAAATATGTTTATGACCTCTTATGAAAATTTTAAACATGAAGCCTTTTACTAGACCTTATTTCTTGAAAATTGGTACCTTTTGTTTTAATACGCGATGAGCGACGGCAAAATAATGTGGGGTGGATCCTTTTTTCTTCCGCAACTGTACATCTTTCAATATGTTTGCGCAGCAAACCAATGATGTTAGTTAATAAATATCCCTATGCAATGCTTCATTTAATTTTGACAAACTTTTAAATGATCCTAATGATTGTGTAAAGCCATTCAAGGTTATTGAGTCCGGTTCCGAAACGAGAGGATCTAAAGAGAAAAGGAAGGAACACTATCGCGTGTTTTTCCGGTCAGGCACGTAGAACCAAAAAGAAGAGAATGGTACTTTAGATGATGGTAAAAAACCTCATAATATTGAAGAGTTTCTGTTGTTAGAGCTTAGTAATCATAAGGAAGGAAATGTGGAGTTCCAAGGATTCCTAGACTCATGCCAGTAGTTCAAAGTGTGGAAACAAATGAATGTGCTGGACGAAATATCAGACGACACGGGAGAGGTGAAACGAAAATGAACGAAAGATGCTGCTGCGAAACACTGTTTAATCAACTTTAAATTCTTGCAAGTACATAGACTTGAAAATATTTTCATCCCGAGCAGTGCCGCGTATAACAGCTAGTGCACTATATTTTATTAAGATCAACTAATTTTAAGTTTATTCAGGAAACATTTAATATAAATATTTTAATGCATCAAGTGTATGTGTGAGATAGAGAATATATATAGAGAGGAGTAAGCTCTTCCTTGTCAATTACACACAATATATTAAGAATTGTAAAATGTGTTATAAAAGTTATATATTATAAGATAAATGCCAAGACTTATAAATATTTCTAGATAGAAAACTTCATACTTGTGTAAAATATTTCATTTGTATAAAATCGCATATAAAGCTGTAATTCACTGGCATGATGTTTGAAAAATAAAAACAATAATATAATATTGAATCCATTTTCCACTTTGTTTTTGGTAAGCCTAACATACTTCAAAACACAGCAAGTATATCCTTCATGAAAAACAAGCATTTCGCTTCATATTCCAAAAACAGGCTATTTACCAACATTCATGATCAGCCTCTCAAAATGCATTTAATTTTTGGAAACTATGGTGCCGAAGCATGTCAGAACTCAGGCGTAACACCCCCACCCTCAAAATCACCGCTAACTACTGACCTTGTTCAAAATTCTCAGATAGGCCACATCATTTTAGGCATACTAATAGCCATAAATCCCTTTAACATCGCTCTTCCCCCTCTAATCTCACCCAGTTACAAGGGCCATGCACTCGAATCAATATAATCTCCCTCAGTTTTAATAAATAACCTCGAAGCTCAGGTAATTGTTACACGGCGGTAATCTGTTCGTAGCGCCGTGGCGTGCTTGTACATCAAGCACCGCGGGTTAATCTATGCACGCTCGTACGCGTTCGTGATGTGCAGGTTCTGCATATGGGATGGTACACTTGCATCCGTCACTGTCGTGCAAAGTGCTAATTGAAGAGTTAGCTGGAGTGTTAGATGGCTGCAAAGCGCCACGTTGTGGGCTGTTTCGAAATGTAATATGATGGGGACTTCGTTTCCTAGAAGGAGTGCTTTAATGAGTACTGTTGTAAGAGGCTGAGACGGGACGGTGGAATATTCCGAACACGCCATCTACATTTGAATTTTAAAATTTCCGGCACTTGAGATGGAGGGCACTTGAATGAGATAGAGTTCGGAACTATAGAATGGATTAAATTTTATATCTGACAGACCTCGTTCGCTCTTTGAATCATTCTTATTGCTAGTTACATTTAATCAGTTATTAGACACGATTCACGAATAGTTGCGTAATGTTAATGTTGTTACAGAAAAATAAAACATAAACGTTTATAACTGAAAATAGTTTTAGATAACTACTAATAACTTGGAAAATTATCGATATTAGAATAGTGAAATGCAATTTATAGTTAATAATCTATAGTTAATTATTGCAATGAAAAAAGAGTATTACTTTTGTAGCTGTGCACAAATTTTATTTCACATGTTTATATAATTTTCGGCAACAAATAGTCGCATGTATGATACTAGCTTAATAAAACAAAGAGTGTAATATTTAACTCAAAACCTTGTTACACAACCAAACGATTCATAATTAGCAACATATATTTCTCCCTTCATTTTATTTACGTCACATCAATAAGCAATATATAAATATAATTTTTCATGTCAAAAATATATAATTTTTGTCTTGGAATTATTCACAAAGCATTCTTTTCTAAAATGCATTTGTAAAACACAACTTTGGATACGGATAACATCTTTGAAGCAAATAAATAAAATATTTGAATAAAAGCATATCTTTATATTAATTAGTTTACTTTAAAATCCAGGGGAAAAAGTAGCGAATTTGTGTGTATTTGTTTCTAAAAAACAAGTAATGTTGTTCGAAAAGTTCTGATTTTTTTCAGAAAAGAACCACAAATGGTAAGCCAGCAAAATTGGAAAGGCAGGCAATATTTCATGCAAGATTAATATTTGTCTTTACCAAACACAACTTTTACAGCACCCAGCTACCTTGTAGAAAAATGTTAATTGCTCTAAAAGCTATTAAAATTATTAACCGCTCCTATTTAAATTTCCTCCTCACCTCTTTAAATTCCTCTTGACACTATTCCGAGTTTCGGCCATTAATTTGAAGCCCATTAAATTCATGTCTATTAGATGCAAATGAAGAAACGTGATGTGCGTTACAAAATACCAAAACACGAATTCCATTTCCTAAAAGGAAACTAACTGTGTACCCACCATAACAGTACCTGGGGTCGCTCAAACAATGTGCACGCATTTTGATGGTGCCGTGAGAAGAATCGTCTGAATAGTTTATGAGCAAGCTGACAAACACCTCGACTCGAACGCGGCATTAATTTTCTTAACGCGCGCGTCCTCCCTTCTGTAATAAATATCGTTCTTTGGGGGAGAGGGGTATGCCTAGGCGGCTGAGTCCACAAGGGGTCTCAGGGGAAGGGGGATTATGAGAAAATGTTATCCTGAAAAGTGGGGACTTGCTGGAGTTTAAATCACTGGATTTGTGATGAGTTTTCGACCCATGGGAATCGAAAATAGACAGCATAGAAATGGCTAGAGAGAGGAGGAATGCTTGATTTGAATGCTATGTCTGAAATGATACTTGGAGGAATGATAACAGTTATTGAAAATTGAATATCATCTTAAGGGATATTCAATTTCTTCAGCGGGATTTCCGATGTAAGCCCTGCGATATAAATAGAGATGGATGGGTATTGGATAATGCTTAGGGATTCCCGGATCAAAATTAAAATGTTTAATATTCTGGGAGAAATCATTAACTGTGTTTTTTTATTTAACATTTGATTGTAAAATGCTTTCTAAATGGTTTCTAAACAACAATTTAAAATAATCTTTGCATTTTTTGGGATACCTGATGGTATTTATGTCTGTTGCAGCAAGTAAGTTTTTTAAAACCTTAGAATATATATGACTTTCTCTTGATGGTGTGAAGAAAATCTGTTAACAATTTAATGCCAGAAACATATATATCTCAACAAACTGGAAGAAGTTCTTGTTTAAAAAACAAACAAAATGTGCAAAATTATATGCTCATTTGAATTATATTTGTTTTTAATATGATTAATATCTTATATTTTCTGCCTCGAAATTATATTTTAGTCCTTTAGATAATTTTATTTACTGAATATTACATCCTTTTCTTCATATATAACAATAAGATGTATGCATATCTGAGAAAGAATTCCGAATTAAAATTTTTCCCGATACGAATCAGAAGACTCATTTCTTAAAGGATACTTCATTTTTTGTACATTCTTTCTCAAATCATTCTGAATAAAGCACAAAATAATTGCTTGAACTACTTCATTGAAAGTATTCTGAAGTATTAATGAATATCAAAGCAACATGATGCCTCAACTATCCTATAAAGTTAAAACAACTAATCTTTTCCTGAATACAGCAAATTGATTACTAAATCCAAAGTAATCTTTGAAATTTGGCAGTAATAATACTGATTGAAAACCATTTTTCTTCATTGCCAGAATTGATAATATATTTATATGTAATATTACGATATTCTAATCTCAGTATTGTAAAAAGTGAGCAAATTGTAAAGTATCCTTCGTATTATTAAGTTTGAGCAAGAATATTTCTTATCTACATAGAAACAGAAAATACATAAGCATTGTAATTCTAATTACCAATCCGAAAGTAAAAATTTTTTTGTCATAAATTCCTATTGAATGAAAAAATATTAAAAACCAAAATAATGCTTTTATGATGGAAAGCATATTTTAATATTAATATATTCGAAGAAGGCTCAATAATCCAGCTTCTAATAAAAAATTTCTTTATGATTCTTTTTATCCTTTTGAAGTCTTAATAACTAAAACAGAGTAAAAGCAGGTTTTCAAAAAGCTTACACTAATTGTCTAAAAGCGTATATTGCTGCATTGATTTACAGAAATAAATAAATTTTTTACATAAACAATCAATTTCTGATATTAAAATATTTTATGAAGCATAAGACTTTTTAGATACATAACCAAATGCAAATTTACTTGCTGATTTGAAACAAATTCATTTTGATATGGATTTTGCAGATTCGATTTTGATTGCGCATTTTAAAATCTATATTTTCTAAATCAACCATTTCATTCGCAGTCTACTGCAAAGGATATTGCTTTTGATTCGTCGAGACAAACAATACACTGATTGAAACGGGTTTTTATGATAAAATTTTCATTTCCCACTCAAAACAAAAGATTGAAATAAATATCTTTTTTCTGAATAACAACTATTTCATTAATATTAAACAGAACAGAACAGAATGGAACGGAAGAAAGTAAATTTCCATCAAACAAGAACTAAAGAATGCCGTCAGAAAAGTATTGCATACATTATGTCATGTTATTGCTTTTCACAGATCCATCCATTCTTGCTCCTTTTTTTACAGAAAAAGACTTTAAATTCCAAAAAAAGAAGGACATCATCCTTTTTGCTTATTTAAAATCAAGTGTTCGAACTGACTCCTTCATGTCAATGCTAAAAGAAAGAATTGATACATCTCTTCTCTTTTGAATACTTCATTAGTATTCAACCACTGTGCTGACCCGGGAATTTTTCTTGAAACAAATAAGATTTATTCCTTCGCAAAAAGTAAACAAATTTTGAATTTCTTTTACTCAGCACAGGAAAGAGGGGAAGAAATAGAAATAAAAAGGTGGGTTAACTTAATTTACATGTTGCAATCAAGGAATACACTATCCATGTATTTTCAAGGAGCGACGTATGAGAGTATGGGACCGTAGGGGGAAAAATTCGGATTCTCGATGTTCTAAATGAGATGGCTGCTTTTATTTTTGTATCTATTCTCTGTGAAAGGTTGAATACTGGCAAGAAGAAAAGCGTATACTTTGAATTTGCATTCCTTGAAGATAAGAATCGGACGGGGAAAAAATGGTTCCCGTTTTTCTTGCGAATGCATTTTTTGAGATATATTGAAAGATGGAAGATTGCATATGAGAGCTTTGTGTATACTATATGAGAAAGACGGGATTCTGATTACAAATGTTTTATTTGATTTCAATCTATTCCCTGCTTCTGGGATTGCAATTCACCGTGGTGCATTTATCTTTTTCGAATGCAACTCTTATTGAAAACACAGATGTAAAATCTATGTTCACAGACCAATAACGAAATGCGATATGCATCTGCCTTATGATATTACTTATTTTATGTCTTCAATTGGAGCATGTATTGAAACATGTCGAAAGAAAACAAATTTAGTGTGATTAAAATTATACGAATTGTACTGCTATGTCTACATTATTCCAAAATAAGATTTTCATGATTTTATTTGCGTAGTTGAAGACATAAAATTCACTTATTTTTTAATATTAATTGGACATATAAACAGAATTAATTTTAATATGCAGAATATTTATCTCCGTATTTCAATGAAGCTAAATTTGTGCAACCCATAACAAAATAAAGGCTGAAACCATTTACGCCTTTCATGAATTTTGAACCTTTCAAAAATTAAGACGGTGTCCGAAAAATGTCTTTACACTTTTAAAAAATCATTAAAAATTAACTAAGATATACTCTTCCAATTTGTTTTATTCCATATAAATTGTAAAGTCCAAACTGTGCAAAGTTTCCCACTAAAGTTGACTGCAAAGTTGCATCCGCAACGCACTAGAGCAAAAAATCGGCTTGACCCCTCGGAGAAACAAATGTTCTCCGTTGAAATTCTCCTTAACCCCCCCACCCGTGGTGAGAAGAAGAAGAAAAACTTTTGGTGGGAAGCGGGGCATCACTCCATGGATGGACAGTGGCCGCTCAGACTGGACGCTCTGCGATGGATATGACCGCTCAACTTTTTGTGTGAACTGTATGTTGAGAACGGTGATTTGCTATGAACTTTGCGGATGTGAAAGTTTATATTAGCGTGTATATAGTGACTGTAAATAATGCTATTAATAATCAAGATGTATTTTAGAAAGGATTTAATGTAAGACATTGACTGTCATTCGTTACAAAAGTATTAGTTTTAAAAAAAAATCCCTTTTCGGCAAGCTTGAAGGCAAAGGTAGATTCCTTTACGTTAATGTTACAAAAGTAATGAAATATTACACATTGATCAATACAGACATATCCAATGACTTTATTGCAATATTTACGCTATGATTCTGTTTTCACATATGACATTTAATTTTTTTACTATATCAAGGTTTTATCATTCCATTTTTCATTCCAAAAAGTTATGATTATTATAGAAATTATGCTATTAAATTAGTTATGAAAATTATAGATTTAAAAATCAGTTTATCTAATCTAGGTTATCATATAATTGTGCGAACGTTGCTTTGTCATATGCATTGTCATGTTGCTTTGTCATTGATCTAAAATCACATGACATGAAACATTTAAGCATTACTAGAATGGGCTCATTTAGAGAACCCCCTGGTTACAGAG
The DNA here is from genome assembly GCA_013235015.1 of Araneus ventricosus. NCBI lineage: Eukaryota > Metazoa > Arthropoda > Arachnida > Araneae > Araneidae > Araneus > Araneus ventricosus. The sequence continues at coordinate 130,651 of BGPR01001200.1, read as the reverse complement.
ATAATAGTCACTAAATTCTTAACACAGAAGAAAATAAAAATTATTAAACATTATGAGTTCCAAATTTAATACGTGTGTTTAAAGCATAGGATATTGTTCGCTCCAACTACTAGATTGGCTCCTTTTCTAATTTATAGCAACCATTTGACGCCGCCATCCTACATCTCTGTCAGAGTTAAAAGTTGTTTGGTTTTCATGTCTGCAAGTGGTATGAGCATCGGAGCTCGCCTTTGTATTTCACATCATGTTTTTTATTAGATATTGAAACGCATATCTACTCTACCACATGAGTAACGCATTGGATTATACATATTCAAGATTGTTTCACAACGCATTCACTTCATGTGTGACATCGCAATTACCATGTTCAATTTTATTACTATTGTTCGCAACTGGCTCTTGCATGAGCATATTCAACTTATGCCAACAGGCAGCAGCCATTGAATTTATATCTGTATATATGTAAATAAATCATATATTATAAGTAATCAATACAGTCCGCTCAATTCGACGAATAAAACGCAAACAGATATCAATGCAGCCATTTTGACCAGTAAATTTAAATCTCCATCAACAGTTAAAAGCAAATACTCAGGCAGAAAACCCCAAAACAATTTTAAAGTTAATCAGATGTTTTTCTATATAAAAAAGGATAAAGAGAACTCTTATATATCTTTTATGGCAATTTTATATTAAATTTATTAAACAAATCTTGATGCAGCCATGTTTAGTTAAATATCAAATTAAAGTAATCTGGCAAATTAACTAATTATCAAATTAACTATTAAAGTTAACTCTTTGATGAATTAAAATTAACTATTTACTTAAATAAAATTAAATATTTAATTAATTTTGACGATATCTTCACTAAAATTTTTTTATGTCGTTTAGTATATGCCAGCAATCTTAATCTTGTAATTATCTAATAATTATCTTAATTTAAATAAAAATTATTGTGTCTATGTATGTATGCTCTACATCTCCTCCTAAACAACTGGACTGATTTCAACCAGAGTTAGCACACTTTTTAGTTAAGACAAGAGAAAGTTCCCCTCAAATTTTCAAAGCCCAAAAGTTACTTAAAATTGCAGTTAATTAAAAATTAAGCAAGTCGTTTTTCCGCGTTATCTTTGGAGAACATTATCTCACGAAACTATTTTTACACCTTCAGTGACAAAAATTTCATTTCCATGCAATTTGTTTTTCTCATTTTAATATTTTTTAAAATTAATTTTATACAGAATTCGCAACAATATTCTTTATTGTTGAAGAACAAGCATAATTCGAATATATATATAGTTGCCAGAATACATTCACAGAATTCTGGACGAATGTTATCAGGACCAACTAATGATTGATTTATTTTCATTCTTTAAATTGATGAATAATTAACTAGTTAATTTAATTGTTTTAACATATTCATTGAAACCTTTCTTTTACTTTAGTAATTGTTAACAAAATTTGAAGTAGCTATATAACAACTAATATTTTATGGAGAAAACGGCTGTTTTTAAAAATCGTTTGTTTCAATTGATATTCCCATTTTAATTAAAAACGTTTCGGGTAAGAAAAAAAATGTGTATTATAATTTTTATACAATAGTAGTTTTTACATTAGAAATATTAGACATGAAAGCATTTTAATCCGGAGCAAAGTCAGATATATCAGCTTGTTTACCGTATAAAAAGTGGGAGTGAATGCGGCTGATGGGTGCTCATAACTTCTAAGTAATTCTTGCTGTCAAAAAACTTTCAATATAAAAGTATTTAGTTATGATAAGGTGATAATTCGCCTAATTGAATTTTTTTTCCATCTTTAGACGTAACAGAGCTATGTAGAAATGATAAAATGGGGGGAGGAGGATGAAAATGACATTTTAGCTCATAATTTCTGAAAAATTGTAGCTATCAAAAAAGTTTCAGTACAAAAGTTGTTTATTATGAAGAGGCAATAATTCGAATATTTTTAGTTATCATTCTATCTTCAATCGTAAAGGAATTATGGGGAAATGAAATTTTCAGTCCCCCACCATTTCCACCAACTTTTAGCTGGTTAGCCCATCTACAAACTCGGACAATATTTTCACCGACCTTGCAACATATCCCTCGCCGGTTAAATTCTAATCAAAATTACTTTAGTAATCGTGTTCACAAAATAACATGGGCAAAAGCGTTATATGTACACGTCTCTACTAATACTAATACGGGAAAGAACATTTCGCCCTCTATTCTCATAAGGATTAGAGCTGCAAGAATGAAAGCAGGTGGAAGAGACTGCAAATGACGAGAGCTTTCCAACAAGGGGTAACATGCATAGGTTAAAACGTACTTTAAGTTAGGGGGAAAGGGTGGGAAAATCACTTTTCAGCTCATAACTTCTATGCATTTGTAGCTATCGAAAAAGTGTAAATACAAAAATTGTTTGATCTGATAAGGCGATAATTCGCCTAATTTGAATTTTCTTTCTATTTTCAATTTTAAAGGATTTATAGAGAAATGAAAATTTCCACCCCCTTTGAGCTGGATAGCCCGTCTACGAACTCGACCGAGATTTTTGCCATCCTTACAACATATCCCAGGCTGGTTAAAATTAAATCTAAATTACTCCAGTTATCGTGTTCACAAGATAACATGGGAAAAAGCGTTATACATATATATATATACAAACATATACAAAAATAAACAAAACCAGAAACAAATGCAATTCAAAAGAAGTAAACTTTAGAAAAAAATAGATTCTATAAATGATTTAAATATGAGGAAAAAAACTTCACAAATTTATATATACATATAAACTTTTTAACGAAAGGTGGTTTTGGGTTCTAGGTGTCATGATCGATGAAGATCTGCAGAAATTTTCCGAAAGTCGTGTCATGAGAACCATTGCAATAGGTAGACTTCCTATAAGGAATCTACCTAAAATACACTGGATACTGAATGGAATTAAGTCATTGCTATTATAGATATCGTTTCTGTATGACTTCACCGCAGGAAATGGCGCAACCTGTAGAGGTTTATTGAATTTAAATGCGTAATTCATGTACAGAATAAATTTAAGACTGCATATAATCGAAAATTATTTTCAAGACTGACAATTTATGAATGGCGTAAGAAATTTATGACAAAGTATATTTAGTCTGACGTTCCATAGAACTGGTTGGGAATCTGCTGTCGACTTGAAGCATTACTTCAAATTAATGATGTGCACATTGAAATGTTCCAAACATGATAGAAAAATCTTTCATACTTTCTTTACTGAATATAAATAACCGTAAGTGCATCATACCTTTCTTAATTTTTAAAAAATATTTTTTAAAAAAACTAATAGATGTAGCATGGACACCCTGTACGTTCTTATAATAATGATTTTTGTCAAAATACATCTATATTTAATGATGATTTTTTTCTAAATTCAGCCACACTCCCAGATTATGTACGATTAACTGACTTAAAAATATACAAGGCGGTCATAAATTATTTGACCCATTTCAAAAATTAATTTAAAAACTAATAATGTTACAACTACGTTTTTTTTAAAATGTGAGCGCATTTTATTTTTTTTCCAGATAGGTAACGCGCCGTTACGGTGGTCGAGGTGGTCGTAAATTACTGGACATGTCCAGTTTTTGAGAGCCATTATCTGCGAAACTATTAAAGGAATTTTACGCTCTTTAATTTGTTAAACCAATAGCAATTCGAAAACAGAATAGTTTTCGAGATATTCAAGAGAAACTGCTGATCGGTAGCCATTGCGTGTGAAAATCTTTCACTGTAGCAAATTTAGAACGTCGTAATGGTACGCCACACATCTGGAAAAACTTTTTTATTTGCTCTCTGATTAAAAAACGGAGCTGTGACATTATTAGATTTTTAAAAATTAATTTTTGAAATGTGTCCAATAATGTATTACCACCCTGTATTATTTCTATAAAGTTTTCGAAATATTTGGAATTTAACGCCTTGTTGATTTTAAAACGCCTTAATGGAAATCAAAGATAAAATGTAAAAAATATTTACATAAATAAGTAACAATTAATTATAAAAAAATTAGAAAAATTATTTACAGAGCGATAATGTGAATTGTAAATATATCCAAATCAATAAACTGTCTTTGCTATTTTGTGTATACCTCTTTCTGAGTATTTAATCTCACCCATTAAAAGACTAAATCATTTGAAGGGCGAAGGAAAGGTTGAATGTGCGAATGTTTCGAAAGGGCTTACTTGTATCTTGTAAATTATGTACATAAAATCATCCTCAACTCATTCTCGAAATATCCCAATAAGATTTTTGGGATAGATTGGAGAAGTGTCTTGAAATTTTCTTATTAAAATATTAATAGAATATTTTCTTTTCCTACTCATGATTACGGCAAGCACGTTGATTATACTAATCTTAACTATCATTATAATTTATTCTTCTTAAACAACTAATAGTAACTGGAAGACGGTGGAAAATATGTATTTTTTTTACAACTGGGCATAGGGCATTCTTTTGCTGAAAATTAAATTTTGGAAATAAGATGTGCAGATTGCGTTAGCCAAGAATTTATGAAACCAAATGTTTCGGAATTCAAAGTGAACTAAGAAGCTTCTAAGACTAACACAAAAAAACTTTATAATATCCCCATAATATTATGTATCTAATTGAAATATTTCGAAACGATAATCGAAAAATCAAACTTTGAGTAGAAGAATTGGTGAATATTGGGTAATTTCCCATCTCTTTTAGAATCTTATAGGTTTAATATGGGGGGGGGGGGGGAGGGGGGGGGGGGCTTTTCTGAGAAAACTTGGTGATGGAGAAAATTGATAAGGGATGTGCCTTTAATATTTTCCCCCTGTTCTTTTTCTTGTTGAAGGGTCAGTACCGGTTTTACTCTACGCTTTAAAGGAAAACCCTCTTATTTCACTGCAGTGTGTTTCATTCCATTGATATAGGGGCATCATGAGTAATGATAAAACGTTTTTGTTCCTTCACACTTGCAACCTTTTGTAGTGCAAAGGAATTTGCTTGAATTACTTAATTTTTTCAATAAAATCAAATAACAAATATGAAACAAGCTCGCTGATTAAGATTTATTTATTTATAGTCATTTCATGGTGATTGAATTATGAAAGTTTTTCAAATATTCAAAAAAAATTATGATAAATATTAATAGATCAGAGTTAATCATATTTATGTTCCAATGCAAAACTTTGCATATTTCAGAGTAAGCAATGGTTCTCAAATAGTTAATGTTTGTTACTCTACTAACATGCATTTTAATAACGTTGATGATTCCCTTCGACTAAATTTTGATAAATGTAATTTCCTTCCTGATGAATTTTGAAAAAATTACAGTTATTTTAAGGGTTTAAGGTAAGATTAAGATTTAAAATTAACATATATATTAAACATCAATATAAATTTTTATAACTCATATGCGTTCAAATATTTTAAATTTTTTTTGTTTCAATAATTAATTTTGCTCGAATAAATCATTTTAATAATAATTTATTCTTTATAATTAATTTTGCTCGCCAATACTCAAGAAGCAAAATAAGTGTGTGCATCTGAATTAAAGTACGGTTTTATGCTGCCAGTATAAAAATATAATTTTAATAATTCTTGAAGTGATTTCCTTAAAATTAATCATTTATTTCGGAAGCTTTATTAAATCTCTTAGCACATAGATATAAATTCGTCACCTCGCTTATTCACTATTTATTAATTAATTGGCAAACATTTTAATTTCACATGAATAATAATAAGCTATGTCATACAATTTAAGATTAGTTTAGTTCTATTAATGTCCCGTTTTGGAGCAATACGAGGGCAGTTTGGGAAGGGATCTCGTAATTTTGAACCGCGATCTGATGATGAGGACGACAACGGCTCTGGCGCCCTCTCTCCTAACTTCCGCACCACACCAACAAGAGCACGTTTGGCCACACACGTATGATTTAACGTGCAGCAAGCCCCAGACACCTCGGATCTTCATTGGAGTCGGGTTTCGAACCTGGAACCATCCGGCCCGCAATTGAGACCCTTCCAGTAGGCCAAAGCGGCTTCATGCAGGTTAAAGATTATAGGGATTTTACTTCTTTACAGACCGTTAATTAAAAGTCTATTGCTACTTTTCAACCAATTTGGATATCCTGCATGAAAAAAAATCTTAAAACCTCCCAGAAAACTGCAGATTGACTCATTAAAGTCATCAAATTTGTCTTTCAGAGTTTGGAAATGCATTTAATAGTTACTTCTTAAGTATTTAATGAACTTTTTCAGTAAAATCAATTTCCTGAATTGGTTTTCACCTCGCTATCTTTTAACAGGGCCCGTCTATTGTTGGAGTTCTTATTTCGCCGAAATATTTGAGCTAGTTAATTAGTCTTGCGTATATATCGTAGAAACTCATTTGTCTCAGATGCTTTTCCACAAATTTTCAAATTGAAACGAATATCTGGCGTTTTTTCATTTCATGACACCTTCGGATTAATGATTTTGGACTGGAAGTTGGAAAAGGGCTGCTGAAGTATTTAATTAATTTTTAGGATTGAAATAAGTTTGGAAAGATAGATTATAATTTATTTTAATTCGTCATTTTTCTTTCTTTTGAAAACGAAATATAATATTTTTCCGCGGCAATTACTGCGATTCGAAAAATAAAAAACCTATATGAAATTGACTCGCTATATTTATAATGGTTTTTCTATGTAGAGATTACAAAATTTTCTGGTTGTTAAGATAATGTGGGAAAAAAATTTAGAAAGTTGTAAGGACGGCGAATCAATTTAGAATACAAAACTTTTTTATTTTAAGCAGAATGCACTATTTAAATGTAGAAATGCAACGGAATTTCGATACAAGCACAGAAATAAAATTAAAACGAAAAATTTCGTGCAAAGTGCATATCAATCCAAAAAATTTTCTTGATCTTTTCGGCCTTTAACCCTATGAGCCCTATTCCGCCTCATTCGACACAGGCCGGTCTCGGGCGGTTTTTTGCGAATGGATGAATTTTACGGGAGAAAATTAGTTTCTTTCTTTGTTGAAAATTGATCGCGCAACCGAGAGTGTCGTGCTTCTGGAATTTCTGTAGAGAAAGGGAGGACTTTAATCTGATTTTATGAATAAAAATTTGCTCCAGTTTTTGCGGCACTTGAATTCTCCCTCTAACCGGGTTCAAAGAGTTAAATTTGATGGAATTAATTGTAATATTTGATTTTATACAAACTGAGTGTGGTGGATGAGGGAGAGCAAAAAACAACAGTAAAATGTTTCGACTGAAAAACAACATTATCTAAACCTAAAGGTCCGACCCTGGTACAAGGGAAGTTATGCTACATTCTAAATAAGAGGAGAGAAGAAAAACACACTACCACATCCTTAGTAGGCAGAAGAGAAACTAATTTATTTACATATGTACAAGTAAGAAGGGAAAAACAACAACAACAGTAAACAAGGTCAGCGCCATCTGGTGTGGGAGACACAAACCATTGCAAGCTTATACACAAACATATATCCATCCAATTTCAGATACGTCTCTATTGAACATAAATGTTTGAGAATTAAATTTGGGAAGAAGTCTTTTAAATTTTGTTCTGGTAAACAGTGAATTTCGCATCTAAATAAATCAATTGAATGAAAATTAGTTCATGCCTATAGTAGACTTCCGAAAATTTCATCCAGATGCATAAAATAAATACTCAATTGTTAAGAAAATAATGCTAGAATGTGATGCTTTAAGTGTGGCAATCTATTCATTTAAAATACTCTATAAGTATATCTGGCGAAAATTTTAGTAAATAGATTGAACATTTAATATATTTAAAATATTAAGAAGGCTATAATTAAACATAAAAGATTATGTTTAGTTCTAAATGGACGTAGTTCATAACTCCCTCGCTGCATGTCAAATGAGTCACGCAATTCTCATTTTGGAATCCATTGTCCATCTTGCTATGGGGAAAAGAACTTAACGTCGTTGCAAACGGAACACAACGCGCAGTTATGTTTGTCATGCTATACTGACCTCACCTAAATGACCTCATTACGTTACAGAACACTTACGGAGAGAGAATTATAGTTCGAAAATAAGTGAGGGTGAATGACTGGCTACCATAACTATAAACGAGGTAGACCAGTCCAGCCATAGCGCGTGGGGAAAAGATAAATGAGCCGACCGCCGCGACAATTAATTGCGAAATGTGGCCCCCGCATTATAGCCCTCTTTAGGGGAGAGAGTTACTTTTCCTTTCTTTCCTCCCATTTTCCCTTCCCCCTTTTCCTCCTCTGTCTCTCTCAAGGACAGAAAGGGAGAAAAAGGAGAGAAAAAGAAGGGAGAGAGGGAAGGGAGAGAGGGAAGGGAAGAAGGAAGGAAGTTTTCTTTCTTCTTCCCTCCCCCTTTTTTTCATTCTTTTCGCTGTTGGAGAAAGAGAGAAAAAGTTGGAAAAGGAAGAGAAGGAAAAGAAAAACCTTCCTTCTCTCTTTCTTCTTCCGGAGGAAAGAAAGGGAACTTCTTCTTTCCCTCCTCTTCTCCTCCCTTATCTTCTTTTTCTCTTTTGCTTGTCTGTCTCTCTCCTTTTTCCTTTCTTTCTTTTTCTCTCTTCTCTTCTCTCCGAGAGAGAAAGGAAAAGAAAAAGAAAAGGGGGAGAAAGAGGAGCCCTTTCTCTGTAAGGGAAAAGAAAGAAGGAGAAAGAAAACAAAAGAGACAGAGGTATGACGCTTCATCTGTAGGAAGGAACTCGACTCCCGCCATTACTATGACCCACTGGGAAGCGAGACTGTGCTTACTTATACGCAGGTTCTCATCCCATATTAGTGGTGACCCTTAAGTGGGAAATTAATCATTGGTTAAACGTTCAAGGACAGGAATAGAAAAAAAAATCATAAGAAAAGAAGTTAATAAAGAAAATAATTTGCAACAGGATCAATCGTCAGAAATCTCGCCTCATGCTTAAAATTTAACAATGAATGTATTAAATCACAGACTGAACTACAGTTTATTTTTTATCGTTCGAAATAATTATAAATTTTGTTTTACCAAAGAATGTTAAATGATTCAGTATTCAATTAGCAACCTCCGAAGCAAAGATGAAGTTTATAAACCTTGTTTTTTATCCTCGAAAATTAAACGCTTCAACTCCATACCAGAAAGAGGCCAAACAATAGCAAATGAGTCGGGAAGACAACAAGGAAATAGTACGTGAAAGTTCCAATAACTCACCAATTTTAAATGGAATAATGTTTAAAAAAATGATAATATTTAAAATGCTAACTTTTGACCCTTTCAAGTTCACTACATGTTTCGTTTTGAAAAATACTAAATTCACTTCAAAAATGAGTATTTGACATGTAGCTGATCTTAAATATGTAAAGGGGGAAAAATGGCATTTATTATTTTCAAGAAATTTGTGGTTTCACAGTGAAATCAATGAACGGTAACGGGCAATTTTTCCTTCGAATAAGTTATCATCGAAATGCAATTTAAATTATGCATTTAATTTATAAGTATACGTGAGTATTCAGGATAGTCAACCTTCGTAAAATTCAATACTATTTTCGAAGATTCAATTATAAAAAATATCAATTTGTGCAAGAACCCTCATCACTTTGTTTCTCTTGGAGTTGAAGATCAAAAGCAATTTAGCTCTTGTAATGCCGATATCTTTTTGAATACTACGGTTTTGAACTGGAATTTTTATATAAGTTGGCCTATTTCGGCTTAAGTTATGAAAGAAAAGTTGCGTTACGCTTCGCTCATGCGCAGTAAAAAAATGCTAATTGTGTGGTTTTACTGCAAAACCAATGAACGCGAAAGGGTTAAAAAGAATTTTCAATAGAAATGAATTTGTTTTTATTCGAAAATATGATTATAAAAGTATGAGAATTTTTGTTTAATGCTTTAAATATAGAATTTTTAATGCCTGATAATAGCTTTTTAATCCGTTCCCCTCTCTTTTGAAAATTCACATATTCTATATCAGGAAAAATGATGATGAAATACGGTTTTCAAAAATGTGTTGTTTGTGGTGCACATTAAATCATATTTTTTTAATATGTAAACAGGTGAAAATCAAGGAAAACTAAAGAAGGTGCAAAGTACAATTTTCTTAGGATTAACTCATGGATATAAGTTCTTATCTTTGTTTATGTTCTGCCTCCGAAATATCGATATAAAATGCAGCAAAAATTCCAATTTATTGACTTCAAATGAAGTAAATTGCACCAACACTGATTCGGTTTTCTTGTACCGTATACCTAAATAGAATGCGAATTTTTACCAGACTGGGCCACGATGTTTTTTAAATGACCAGAAAAGTAAAAATGAGTAAAACGTGAAGTTGAAAAGCACAAACAAAAAAATGAACTACGAATTTATTGGATGGGGTAACTAGGATTATTATAAAACGTTAAAGCAAAGTAGGTGCCCAATGATAAAATTTAAATTAATATATATATGAATTATTTAATCAATAATGGGTACTGATATAGATAACACAATATTAAGCAATTCTAGCCAAACTCATATAAATCACCTACCTTTGCAGACCTGAAAAACCTAGCCCCTAAATTAAATCATTTGCATAGGGTAGTACATTGCAATATGTGGAAACAAATTAGAGATATTAAAACATAATCAAAATATTTGACTTTAAATCTTTTTTTATTATAGAATAGTTTAAATTAAATCACTTTGATCACTGCCATGAGTTGTACATATACAAGATGATGCACATAACTAAAAATGTAATAACCAAAATAAAAATATATGTAGCTACACATACTACAAAGCACTGCAGGCTTAGAAAAAAATTATAGTAATGAGGATACTAGGTAAAAACAACAAATTCAAGGAATACTTTTTTGATTCTGCAGAAAAATAATTGTGTTACGTTGACAAAGCACATAGCAGTCTGTGTTTGCTTGTGAAAAATTACAACACACGATGTATGAAAAAATTCGAAGAAATTTGTAATTTCACAAAATTATGTATACATCACTCGGTGATTTAGACGCATTATTGGTGCACTACACTCTTCCTTGAGCACTTCCTTCTTAAACACTGTTAACGTAAAGAAATTTGAATTGGCAGGCTGTTCAAATTGCAACCTGATCATTTCTAGTGCAAGGCTTGAGGTTGAGTATTCAGTTCACTCGAACTACTGATTTGTATAGCGCAAATTTAGCACCTTAAGCTGTCACAATTGCCTCCATTTCATACATGAATAAAGATGAAAAGATGAAAATTTTGGATGACACCATTCACATCTTGAAGATTTCAAACTCGCAGAATCTTGAAGATTTCAAACTCGCAGAATCAAACATCACATCACCACACCAAAAAACTTGATGGAGAAACGAACTCTTTCGTTTTTAAAATTCCAACGGAAAAAGAAAAATATAAAAATGACAAGCTTCCTGAAGGCCCAAAGGCCTACAGAAGCCCTAACGGCCCTGGGGTCCGTAGCCACAAATACACCTTACTCGTTCAGAGACGCACAAAGGAATAAAAAAACGCATAACGGAAAACGCTTCCATTGACAGACGCCAAAACCTAATAACGCCAAATTCATCCGCGAACCAAGATGGCGAGGAAATAGTCTCGTTGAAAAGTTTTGAATTATAAATTAATAAAATTGAAACCTTAATGGAAACAACAACAAAAGTTAAGACAAATAATATTTAAGTCGAATACATAATAAATGATTAAGAAAAATTTAAATATTTAATGAAACGGCTAAAAATTATCGTTTGAATTTCAAAAATTGTCAAAGTTGCAACATGAGATGAAATAAACTTTGGTGGCGGAGAATTGAATTAAATAAAAATACTGACAAAACCTAAAAAAGATGTAGATGCAATTTTTGCAATCTAACAGAATTAAATAGTCCTAAGTGCATAGAATGATTAGGGCTATCAAGCATCACAAGTGGGTTTAAAATAGTGTATAACTCAATGAAAATACGACTGTGATTTAGTAAATTTTAAATTATAAATTAAAAAGTAAGCTTTATATTCTTGAGCATCCATTAATGTATCGAAGTATATTATCACTCTATTTTCACAGCAGTTATATTAAAATTTATTTTACAGGTTTGATGAATGAGCCTTGTTAAATTTGCATTCGGTAATCTTCGTAAGTCTTCTACATCCTGTAAGTTATGAACACATACATGAAAACAGAATGATTCAATCAAAACTTTTCAAAAAAATAAAATATTTGTTTAAAGCTTATCCAAAAATAAACGTTTCAATTAAAGCCCATCAAAGAAGCAAAATGATTCAATAAATGCTGATAAAAACAATATAAGAAAATAACAAAGGATATTTTTTCAGTCAAAAACAATAATTGTCCCCCTTTTTTTCAAACATAATTGCTGAATGATACGGTATTTTATTTACAATCTTCAGAGCAATAGAGAATACTCCAATTCCCCCACTTTTTTTGCTTGGAAAGTGAATTCCAACAACTGACTTTCCAAAAGAGGCCAAAGAGTCGGAAACAGAGCAAGAAAAAGAACAAAAAATCCTTAAAAGCCATTCTCCCCCTTTGACAGTAGGGGAAGAAAGAACCCCCAAAGCATTTACGGAAGACAAAAGAATAATAATATAAAAAAGAAAGAGCGTAACACAACGTTACAAAGACTGAACTTCTAGTAAAATGAAGTTACTCAAACTGACATAATCAACCTCACAAAGAAAAGCACTTGCGACGGCGCAAGAATTGAAAAAAATACGACAGAAAGAAAAAAAGAGGCAAAAATTTCAACCCTGAAAATTCAGAAGCAGACATTTCTAACCATTCATTTCCCATCGGGCATCAAAATTCCGAAGCAGGTGACTTTTTTCCTTCATTCTTTCCTACGGAAGAGTAAAAAATTTTCTCTCCTTTCACGATTCCTCCTCCTCCAAGAGTTTCACAATTTCCACCCTTTTTTCCTTCTTTTCATCCCTCAAATCACCTGTCAAAAACAGCCGTCGCAAAAATTTCTCTTAGAGATCAATTTTTTGTACTTTTTTACAATTTTTATTCCTCGCTCTCCAACCCTAACCCCATTTCACTTTTCCATATATTCCCTGTCCTTCCAAACCTCTTCGACGTCCTTCCCAAAGCTCGAAACAGAAAATATTTTTTCGTCTTTTTTTAAATTCAACTATTTTTATATTAAAGCTATTGTTCCTTCTAGCTTCACCTTTCACTGCCGGTTGAATTGTCACGGAGGGAGCGCATAAAGCTATTGGAAAGGGTTCTTTGTCTTCTTTTTTTATAAATTTTATTTTGCTCATATTCATTTTTCCCGATGCATGGGTCGGTCATTTGAATTTCGACTGTGATTTATACATTCTTTATTTTATGTCAGGTGGTATTGTCGGATTGCGAACCAGTCGGGCGTTTTCTACGCGGTTTTCACTCTGGATTTGTCAGAGACTTTTTTTCTGTCCTAGATAAGCTTTAGATAGTTGAAATTTTATAGATGGTTGGTTTCCGTTATTCTTTGAAATAACTTATTTTAAACTATGTAAGATAGATTGCGTTGTCATAATTCTTATTTTTCATGTTTGGGTTTGATAGAGTTAAAAGAGTGATTTTAAAATCAACCGTTTTTCTGAGATCGCGAATTTTGGAATCATTTTATATCAGAAATAAATACCGTATTTATTTGATAAAATAGTAGAAGAAACTATACTTTTAAAATTATAATTTAATTGTTATTTTATTATTTTGCTCATTTTACCTGATGCATTTTTATTTCGACCGCGATTTATACATTCTTTATTTTATGTCAGGTGGTATTTTCGGATTGCGAACCAGGCGGGCGTTTTCTGCGCAGTTTTCAATCTGAATTTGTCAAAGACATTTTCTTCTGTCCTAGATAAGAATTTAAATAGTTGAAATTTTACAGATAGTATGTTACCGTTATTCTTTGAAATAAATTATTTTAAACTACGTAAAGTAGATTGCCTTGTCATAATTATTATTTTTCATGTTTGGTTTTGATAGAGTTAACAGAGTGGTTTTGAAATCAACCGCTTTTCTGATATCGTGGATTTTAAAATTATTTTATATCAGAAATAAATACTTTATTTATTTGATAAAATAGTAGAAATATATTTTATCGAAGACAATATATTTTGAAAATTATCGTTTAATTCCTATTTTATTATTTTTATAATATTCATTTTCCCGATGCATGGGTTGATCATTTGAAATTCGACTGTGATTTATACATTCTTTATTTTATGTCAAGTGGTAATGTCGGATTGCGAACCAGTCGGGAGTTTTCTACTAGGTTTTCGGTCTGGATTTCTCAGTGACTTTTTTACTGTCCTGCATAAGCTTTAGATAGTTGGTTATTATATAGATGGTTGGTTTCCGTTCTATGAAATAACTTATTTTAAACTATGAACGATAGATTCTGTTGTCCTAATTCTTATTTTTCATGTTTGGTTTTGATAGCGTTAAAAGAGTGGTTTTGAAATCAGCCGCTTTTCTGACACTGCGGATTTTGAAACCGCATTAATTAGAAAAAAACACAATATCTATTTGATGAAAAATAAAACAATTTTTTATTTTAAAAAATTACTAATTAATTGCCATTTTATTAATTTTCCCATCTAAATGAAAAAAAAAAAATGGTTTTTCTTACTTTCAAAACTGAATTATTCTCGTAATTAAGTGTCAAAAGATTCGTTTTTGAAAACAGTATACAATTAATTATCAATACATATCTATAACAGATATATAAATTGGTTCGAAAAGTGGTTAAAACCGCCGTATACTACGGCGTCCTAGAACAAAGTGCACCACGATCGCCTGTGATCTCGGCTTCCGCACAATAGGATTCCCGGTTCAAATAACATTTGAAATAAAGATCCCCCGTGTGTGACGCCGGCCGCACATTATATCAGACGTCGAGGGTAAAACGTTCTCCCAGTGGTACGGCAGCCTGCAATTGCATCGTGGATAATGGGTCGAGATGACCTCATGGCAGAATCTCGGTCTTCAGGACCGGAGGGTCACGAGTGCGAGACCGAATTTTACTGAATATCCGCCATGTAGACAGGTCTGATGGTATGGATGTTTGGAAAGTGTGGTGCAAGCTCAGGTGTTGTTCTAGGCACCTTACCACGATTGAAAATTGCGAGATCTCTCCCAGAAGAGCCCTCATTTGCTTTAAACTAGGCATTAATTTAAGTAAACTAAACATAAATTATGTTCTTCTGAGTAAAACGCTTTTAGGATCAGAGAAATGATTAAATAACAAAGAGCTTAGAAACTGCATTTCAGAGTAAAATATATTTCAAAGAGAAATTTTCAAACAAGATTGATCCTAAAAATTTTTTTATAGCTGTAATATTGCAATTGAAAACCGGAAAGTTTCCAGTAACAGGAAACATAATGAAACACGGTTATTAAAATATTTCGTATCGTATGGAAAACGAATTTAAGCAGAAAAATATAATGTTCAAAGATCGCTTGTATTTTACATGATATTTAGCCTTCCAAAGAATTTGAATCAAACATATGTCAAAATGAGTTTATTGCCACCAAATTAAGCTTCTTTACTGCTTGTTAGAATAGTAAAACATGATTACATTTAAAAGACTAACTGTATCAGAAAATGTTACCATTTGCTTTAAAAGCAATCGTTAAAAATATTTAAAGTAATTAAATTAGTTAAAGGAATCCTTATTTAATATATTTAACTTATTTGAAACGTTTTGAGTGAATTGTTTTAATTACAATAATTTTATTAATATTGATATTCTTGCCGCCTTCGGCGACCAGCTTGTTCGCCGGGAATACAATTTCACATGTCTCTTTTGCATAATTTGTTTTTTATGGTTCCCTCAACAAAGAAATCTTTAATTTCAAATTGCAATAGACATTTAACCCTCTTTCTTTTCGTAGACAACTTTACTTTCTTATTCCTTATGTAAAATACGCATTTGATTTCAACATTAAAATTGCGTAACATATTTTAAGTCCAAAAACATTCTGTTACGGCTTAAAACTTGCTGATAAAAAGAATCAAAACACAGCAATCGTAATAGTTCAGTGTCTTGAGTCCTTTCTTTACAGATTTCATGGAAAAATTGATCGAATATCAGAAGAAGGTTAAATCCAGTACGATATTATCTTAGCTTTCAACAATAGAAGAGAAACACGCAATTAAATATTTGTTTAAACAAAGGAAAACGGTTTGAATTTCATTGCAATAATAAAAAGTATTGTAAATTATGCCACAAAATATTTTCCAAAGTTTATTAAAATTAGAGGAAAAATCTTACGGCAACTTAATTGATATCATTGAAAAGATATTTGTTTAAATTTTCAGATGGTGTAAAAATAATTTTGTGATGCAATATTTTTGTGTTATTAAAGAAAAATGCCAAAATTTTGCTTAATTTTTAAATAATTCAAATTATATTTAAAATTTTTAAAAACGGCTCCGAGGTGCACATTCTCACCTTTAAAAGTATATTTGTGTCAAATGTTGTAGTTCTAGGTCTAGCGGTCTGCTCTGCAGAGCGCCAACACACAGACACACACACATTCTCCTGTATTATTAACAAGCCGTCTTCGGCGAACAGCTTGATCGCCGGAAATAAAATTTCAACTAAATCTCTTATGCAAATTTTCTATTCATGGTTCCTTTAACAAAGTAGTTTTAAACTTCAAATTGCAATAGACATTTAACCCGCGTTCTTTTCGTAGCCTTGCCTTTGTTCTATTCCTTGTCTACATTAACGTAAAATACGCATTTGATTTCAACATTAAATTGGCGCAACACATTTTGCCTCCAGCAGCATGCTAATTTGCTTAAAACACGCTGATCAAAAGAATTAAAACGTAGCAAAGATGATCTTTCAGTTTACTGGATTATTTTGTTGTATACTAACTATCTTGAGGACTTCCTTTACTGATTTCACAGAAAAATTAATCAAATGAAAGAAGAAAGTTAAATCCAGTCAGATATTATTCTAAGCTTTCAACAACAGAAGAGAAACACGCAAATAAATATTTGTTTAAACAATGAAAATGGTTTGAAATGCGTTGCAACAATGAAAATTATTGTCGTAAATTATGCTAAAAATATGTTTAAAAGTTTATTAAAATTAGATGAAAAACGTACGACAATTTAATTGATATAATTGAGAAGATATTTTTTTAAATTTGCAGATGGTGTAAAAATAATTTTTGTGATGTAATATTTTCGGAAGTTATTAAGGAAAAAAGCAAAATTTTAGTTTAATTTTTAATTAATTAAAATTTAAATTTCCAAAAACGGGTTCCGAGGTGCATATTCCCACCCTTCAAAGTATGTTTGTGCCAAATCTCGTAGCTTTAGGTCGAGCGGTCTGCCCTGTAGAGGACCAACACACTGACACACACATTCTCCTGTATTATTAGTAGAGATAGAGATAATGGCAGGTATTTTTATATAAGTACTTCATTCTTAATATTTTTGTTTTTTGTCTTTTGTAAGATGCAATTACTGGGAATCTAACATCCACATTATGCGGAGGCTATCGGCATTTCAAATTTAAATGAATATTTCCTCTTACAATTTTCACCTGTTTATATTAGCTGTATTTGGCAAGAAATTGTCGCTGTGACGAAAAACTTGCAATCTACACCGAAACAATGTTGATCAAAGCAATACTAAACGTGAATAAGTCTTTAAAACTTGATTCTTTAAAGTTTTTAATATTTGATTATAATCTACAATAAATTTAGATTATGCAACTTGTACATTTTAATGTAATTAGTAATAGTGTATTATCAATTTTTTTACCTAGATGTTGCTTTCTTTATTGTAATTTGAGTTTTAAATGGCGCATTTTTAACTTAACTAAAGAATATCTCATAAAAATATTAAAATGTATTGTTAAATTTTCTAAGCTCTGATATTCTTAAAGGCACAAAATATTCTTTAACCAGCAACCTCCAGTGAAAACATCAAAGCACTGATTTTAATCTCTGGAGATTACCTCTTTAGAGAAAAATATCAGAACACAGATTAAGAATTTAAAAAAATCTAATTGTTGCAACCAAAATAAGAAGATTGATACAAGAATAAAAATCCTTGCTTAAAAATAGTCTCGATTTAGCAACATAAAAAACATTTTTGATATTAAATATTTAAGTTCATTAATTGTGGAAGTGCAAATTTCAAAAATGACCATTGGAAGACGGGAGCTGTTAAAACAAGGGTAGCTTCGGTCAGAGGTTGTATCAAACTAATATGGATGATACGTCTTTCTTTCCTCACGTTAATAATATTATTATTTGATTCCATTAAATGATTTTCATGGAAATATCAAGATATGAATTTTTATAGAATACATCGAAGAAAACGAATTTACTTTAATTTTGAAACGTTTCATCTATACTTCGCTTTATGTATTTCCAAAGGTTAATATTTATCCTGTTTCACAATCATTCTCTTTTAGGGTGAGAGAAAGAAACCATGCCAGCTTCTAAGCTAAATTTAATACTGCTTTGATTTTTGGAACACAATTTCTATAATTCAAGTTGAACTGTAGCAAATTTTTAAACGAAAAAGCATGCTAAAATTTTTCGCTGGATTTTCTACTTAAAAATGAGTCTTATATCTGCATTTTTAACTACTTAAACGACTTAATTACGTCGAAAAATATACGGCTTTCGTTAAAAAATGCTATTGCAGATAATCATTAAAATGCTTTAAATCTGTGTCTATCTCGCCTATTTTACTTACTAAAAGGATAGACACACACACACTTTGACATAGCTTATTTATTTACTATTTCATCTATATCATTTCAAGGTTATTTTTTACAAATCTTTTTATAATAAACACCTAATATTTATTGAAAAAATGGTACAGTTTTCTTCAATGAATTTGTTACAGATTTGACTTTCTACAATAATCATCTTTGATTCCTTTTCAATAATAACAAAACTTTTAAAGAATAGAAGATTCGGAAATGCCTTATAGGATTTTCCGTTTAAAAATGAGTGTCACAATAGCGATTCTCTTTCACACATTTAAGTGCTTTTATGAGTTACAAAGATTTATGACTTTGAAGTTTTTAAAAAAAGTTATTTCTCAACAGCGAAGAAGGATTTGCCTCCAAGGAAGATGGATTTACTATTGTCGCTTCCCTTGACGTTGCCTTCAAAGATGGCTTAAATACAAAAATATGAGGAGATTTTTGGATCGGCTTCTTTTTTTCTACCTCGTCTTTCAGTTGAGATATATTGCACGGATTGAAGAGTTTCTTTCCAGTAAGTTTCAATTTTAAAAATTTAAAAACTGTTATCCACTTAGAGCTTACAAAATTTCTAACACCTTCAGGAAAATTTTTATCAGTTTTCAACAGCGGTATTGATACGCCAGGTGTTAGAAAACTTTTATAATTCAAAAACTCAATTATAAAATGAGTCAACGAGTAAGTGTTATCGAGAAGATTGATTTCAATGAAAGCACGATTTATGTTTTAAAATCGCATTTTATTTACATTTCCTTAAGTGAATTTTATCATAGTGATGAGCTATATAAAATTTTTATGTTAATGCATTGTGAAACATGTATTTAATCCTTTTTAAATGATTCAAATAGTAAGGTTTCGAATATTTGACATTTTACGTAATGAATCCACTATTGAATAAAATATGAATTATGGCTTGCAATATATAATTTGCTTATCTCGGGAATGCAATCTGAAACTATTCAGTTAATTCATAAATTTTTCTTAAAATTACTAATTAAAAAGTTTCCATTACGATTCCCCCAGTTTGTTCAATACCTCAATGAGGCCGCGGTAACTTAATGGTAAATAAAGTGTGGGCCGCGGAGCCTGTTCCAGGTGTGTAACCCGATTCCACTGAAGATCCATCGTGTATTGGGCCTGTTGCACATTAAAACATATATAGGGGGCCAAACGTCACCCCTTTGTTGTGGTGCACACAACCCACCCTGACTCCGCCTACCCTACCGAAGAAGGGCGAAGGCAGGGAGAGGACCAAAAATGATGCAGGCATTGCCCGAACAGGGGCAGTACTTTTAAAAACAAGAGAGCCGGGTGTGTAAAGATGCTTCGACCTACCTCGGTGCGGAGAGAATATATTGATTTACATGTACTCAACCACCAAGTGTGGCGAACGATACCCACAAAATAAAGAATGACAAAATGAAGGCTCTTTCTTTACATATAAAATATAAAACCATCCCTAACGCGATAAATTTAAAAACTGCTCGGGCAAGCAAGGAGCACTTAAAATATATAAGTATTGAAAAAGAAACAAGTAAACACAGAAAAACAGTATAGATCAGATATATAAATAAGTCAAGGAATGAAACCCCACAATATAAAAACAAACACACAAACAACACTACACATTAAACGACACACAAAAACAAATAAAAACTGTACAAAGCATTGAATTAAAAGTACATAAATTTAAAAAAAATACTTCTGAGATAGAAAGGAAGAAATTCCGTCAGTCATCGGCAATCCACGTCCCCCCGCATCTATTCATCAATTATAGAATGTTTTTCTGAGTAAAAGCTGCGCAAGTTAAAAATTACTTTTAAGTCCTATACAGGATGAAAACGAACAAAGGGGGAGATAAGGATTAAAATTTTCTAGTCTAAAAACACTATCAGGGTCAAAAAGAAGTATTCATATCAACATCCAAAAAAAAAGAAAAAATATTCAAACAACCATTACAAGGAATTGGAAGAGGCATCTATTTGCGGGGCTCGTGGACCAATAGCTGCCCTAGGGCGTCGAGAGAATCCCACACCAAGGAACTGAGCGTGTACAATAAGTTTAAAAACGCAAAAACAAGTGGAGAGCGGAAACCCCTATAAAACTGAGTCATCCAGTGTAAAAATAAATAAATAAAAAATAAAAAGTATTTCTTAAAAAGCTCAAATCATTTAAATATTTTTAAAAAAGGACTCAATAGGCAGAAAGTCAGGAGGACAGAAAGCCGAACTATAAAAAGTGTGAATTAAAAACCAATCCTAAGAGGAGATGCCAAGTAAAAAGTCCGTGGCAAACTGGTAAAAGATAAGAGTAAGAGAAGTCCATCAATATGATAAGATAAAAGTAACACGCATCCTCAAGATATCATTGGAGTCAGTGATGGTCTCTCTCCTGGGTCAGTGTATCGCAAATGCTCCTGCTGATCCTGAAAGCGCCTTCCATTTTGGTGACAGCCTGTCTATTTGTTAAGAAAAAGTTAAACCACGGTTTTTTGTGTTCGTCTGCGGGTTTAATTAGATGCAACTCTTTGGTGAGGGGGCGGGAGAAGATATAATGATCTGCATCACTCAACATTCCGCAGATACAGTGTGGAGAGTCTAAGAATTCGCTGGTGTGGTGTGGAAGTTTGGACAGGAGGCTGCCAGCTCAGGTGCCGTCCTCGTCATCTGACCGCGGTTCAAAATTACGAGGTCCGCCCCAAAACAGCCCTCGTGTCGCTTCAATGAGGGTACGTTAATGTTACTAAATTAACTCCATACCTCATTCGGGAACACAAATTGTTCAAATCGCTTGATCGCCGATGAGCTACAAAATCGGCAAATTTCAACAACTAATTAAATTTCCTTACCTGCTTTAACGTCAAACACAACAATAGGATTATATGAAAGCTTTCTGAAATTTTACAATTTTTGAGTTCTTTTATATTAAGGTATTGTTAAGCGAATCTTCGCAATTTTTCTCTAATCTTCCTAAATCGATTTTATACTCTAAGTTCCAGTGAAATAGTTTCATTGTTGATTTCAAGAACACGATATTCATAACAATATTGAATATCCAATCATGCAAATGTTCAAAATCTGTTCTTAATAGTTGCTTGTGTTGCAAAGCATATACATCACCCTTGGTACATGTATAACTCTAAATTCAGTATAGAAAAAATGCCAAGAAACTCAGTAAAACAAACTTATTCTACCAGATAAACAAGAAAGATGTACTCTTAAGTCTAGTAAATTTTAATACTAACACTCTGTTTCCGATTCATATTCATTTAAGCAAAAAGGATGAAAAAGAATTCCCCCCCCATTAAAATAAGTAAAGTAAAACCTTAATGAAGTGAAAAGAAATTTTTTTAACAGCGACACAAAAATTACTCTACTACGGCTATTAAAAATATCAAAGCATTGTTAAATTAGTATGAATAGAGAATATCAAACAGACGAAGAAATATCTGATTTTACTTTAAGTGTATTGGATAATGTTGAGAATAAGCCTGATTATGCAATATCTTAATATATGAAATTCAATGTCTGTTTGTTTGTGTGTTTGAACCTTATACAATCACACCTCTCGACGGATTAGAACGAAATCTGGTACAAATGTTCCTTAGCACCTAGAAGGATTAAATACGCAATTAAAAAAGTTTCTAACTCCACCTAAAAGGGATGAAAGGGGGTTAAAATGTTTAGCATTTTCTGCCATAACTTTGGAACATATCACCGTTCAGAAACTATTTTTACACCCTCTTAAAATTTAAAAAAATAGCGTTTCAGTGAGACCTGTTTTATTTCTGTATGGATTTTTCTCTCCTTTTTAATCAATGTTGAATATTAATTCAAACACAATTTATAAGAATGCTTTGTTTATTCCAATATCTTTTAAAATTCAAAAGCACTTGAGCGATTTAAATTTACATAGTTTTATATTTCTCTGTTTAATCACAGGTGCTCTTAAAGTTAAATTGATTTCTTTGATATTTCCATCATTGGTTTTGTGATCACGTTATTTAAGCTCCTTAGATTTTTATATTTCACTGTTTAATTACGTGCGCACTTTTACCAATGTTAAGCTTAAGTTGCTTTGTCTAGAAATTTGCTTTGTGATCACGCGAATTTAGCTCTTTAGATTTAGAAATGTATAAATAAAAATTAAAATTCGGCCAAATTGTTTTTAAATCCGTGTTGGCATTCCGTCGAGTATACACTCGATAATCAGATAATCCATATGTTCTTAAGATTTCTGGAATGGTTTTTAAAACGTATCAACGGACAAAAAAGAAATGTTTATTCACCTTTGCATTTTTTAACTACAGGATTATGGTCTCATTTTTTTACCTTCGTAATATCTATACTTCAGGTATTATTTTTCACCATTAACAATTACTGTCATACAAATATAGCTCAAAAACCAAATCTGTTGTGAGTCTATATCTGAAACATGCAATTTCTGTTTAGAACAGAATTTGGCACACGTTTCTTCACATCTGAAAGGATTGACTTTCTATCTATTATTATTATATATTATTATTTTAATTATTTTTATCTATTATAATTATTATTTTTATCTATTATTATTAGTTATTAATTATTATTTATTTATTTATTTGCTGTCATTTTAAACCTATTTCACTTTTTAAATTTTCACGTTCTTCTGTTAATCTTAAAATTAATTTGCCTTCTTTGGACAATTCCACTTTCATTTCCTTTCAGCTTTAAATTTTCTAACTACAAATTTTTGGTCTCCTTTTACCTTCGTAGTATCTAGAATTCATGAATAATTTTCCCTATTACTCACTACTGTCATATCATTTGGATATCAAGGCTTTCAATATAGTAATATGTGAATGCGGATCGCAAAATTTGAATCAAACACATATTTTATATATTTTCACAAAAATATAAACTCAACCGGAAATATTTTCGAAAGTTATTCACGTTGATATTCCATCGTGAGCACGGTGCATCTTGTTATTAATAAAAACTAGTTGTCTGCTGATATGATCCCACCAAAGCAAATCACTGAGTTACAGTCGATAATACAGGATCAATGCCTAAGGAAATGCCAGTCATTTTTTGACATAGATGCCATATGGGAAATGCCTGTAAGCTCCGTTCACTCCACTGAGACCGAGCTTATTCGTCGGGGGTATTATTTCTTTCCTTCAACAACGCTGTTCCAATGAAGTTCTTACTTAATATCATAAAAAATGTCATCTGAGAAAATGCATTCAAGCATTTATCCTATAGTTGTAAAAATTGTCCGGGTTTCGATATAGATGCGATATATCATAGCTCTTGAATTAATAGCAAAAATTAATCGATACAAACAATAAAGTACATGGCGTGTAATTGCTGTCTGCGTTTATAGTTTTACTTTGTTGGTATTCGGTTCTCTGCATACGAATCTTTTCGTAGATAAGTTGAACAACTAACATCTTGTTAGAATTGTCGAAATAAATAAAGTTATACTTTTTAATAATTTTATTTATCTCAAACAAATCCTTTTAATTTTTATTATTCACATGGACAAAAAAACTATCATGAACTCAGCAATGTAGACTTTAGGAATTCAAACAGAATGAGTTAATAGATTAGTCCAGTTACAAGAAATAAAAGTGCGTTATGTAATATTTAAATTATTTCAAGTTTTTTCATAATAAGTTATAATAATTTTTTATATTATGAAATAAGTAATATGAATTTTTATATATTTATACATATATAGCACTTTATGAAATGCACCGGCCTGCAATATTTTGAGCTAAGATTAAAGGTTGAAAAAACATTCACAAATTTTATATTCAAAAATATCTAGAAGTAATTGCTAAAATAATGTTTCTGGAAGCTACTTCATATAACTTATATCACAATTTAACTTACGTGCTCTAGCATATATATTTCAATTTAAAATCTCGTAATATAATTTTTGTTCGTATTCCAGATTCTCTATGTTTTATCATCACTTTTTATCTAAATACGCATTTACCAATATATACATTCTTTAATAGTGCGCATTTATCATACAATACAAAAATTCCTATTCCTGCCATTCAAATTTCCAGCAAACACAGGTTCTAATATTAAATTTCTTTTAAATTTTTCTTCTTTGTAATTAAAGCACACAAAGAATATGTACTGGATTCGTCGAAAGATTCGACAGCGAGAGTTTGATAATTCTCCATGTTTTAGACTTCCCTGAGTCTTGGAAAAGTAATTTTAAAGAGTCTGTCTGATTATCCCATATCCACCAGACTGTAAAATAACTGTAATTGTTATGGCCAAATGGGGCTTTTTGTTTGCCTGCTTGTTATGTGCAAATGGACCCAATAACTTAAAAGCGAAACATATTAGACGGAGGGAAATTTGGTATATGGTGTTCTCTGCGCCAAAATTATAGACTTATAAAATTTTGATTGAAATACTTTTTCGAAAGTGGTACTAATCCAATATGCGGTTCGCCTTCTTTTACTGTACGACCAAGCTAAACACAAAATGTTGCACGATTATCTATATAATAAAAATCCAGCTATGCCGGTGACGATCACGTTCTTTGGCTACGTGCCAAAGAGATTCAGGCAGTTTGCCTTCAAATTAGCATACACACGGGATACTGTTTAGCACTTTCCTTTCTTTTTCATTTTCTGTTGATTCATCTAACGGAACTCTGTTAATATTAAATAGAAGTTAAACTAGAATAAATTTATTTTTCCACTTCTCGGAGATCTTGATCTTTTTGTTGGATTAAGAAGTATTGGTCGTTTACTTTCTCTTTTAATTAATTCATCCACGTGGAAACACTGTAAGAAAAATTCTGTTACATTCTGGAAGTTAGTGTCAATTGATTTATAAATTATTTTCTATGTTATTAATTTAGAAAACTTTCGTTTTCTTTAAAAGGGTTCTTTCTTTTTGGTACTTAATTTGTAATTGAATATTTATATATTTTGCATTGCTATTTTTTCCTTAACTGCTCTTATACTGAAAGGCTCCCTTTACTTGAATTAATTAATTTAGCATTATTTTCTTTGGTATTTGGTAGTGCTTTTTTTCTGTTAGTGGATTTTGCATCAGTTTTACTCGGACAGAAGGAAAGTAATTGTTAAAATAAAAATATTAACAAAACGAGAGTTAGTGTCAATTGAATCATCAGTTCGGTGTGTCATGCTTTTTCTATTTCTGAAGCACTCTGCCAATGTGCATGAGATTTGCTACTGCAGCTTCCGTTAGTAAATCTATGACAATCAGATTTTAAATATTGTTGGCAAGCTAAAAACCCGTCTTAGAAGGGCACAAATCTTCTAGTTGTACAATATTGTTCGATATTATATAACATTAAATGATATTGTACACTAATATACAATATTGCGAATATTGTTCAATATCGTGCAATATTGTGCAGTCTTGTATCTTTGTGCTGCTGGGAAGCTGGTCAATGGGAGAACACTGCAGAATTTTTTGACAAGAGGTCTAAACATACATCAGAAGTATATCAGCAGCTAAAGTTCCCTTTCTGTTTCTTTTATATTCGTAATCATCATTTAATTTTTAAATACGAAAAATATCTAATTTCCCTTTATTCAATGCAGAAATTATTGTGAGTAAAATAATCTAAATATTACAAAAAAAGTGAAAGCAGTGAATTTCAAATAATCCAAATTTTTCAAACAATTGAACTTTTGTAGGAGATTTATTTTTGACATTTGACTATTATACTGTATAAAAATAAAGAAAATCCTTTGTTAATAAATAAGAGAATACTAATTTCAAATTGTCTCCGAAAACGGTTATAATTTTCATTTCGAGTTCCAAAAGTTTTTTCTAAATTCTTAAATGCACTATAGTTAAAATTTAAATTCGTTAAAATATTCGATTTTATAAACTAATCCACTAAAATCTGAAATTATTCATGCATTTTAGATAATTCGATTTCTGAAAGTGCAAAAAAATTGCTATAAACAATGTGTATTATAAATTGCATAAAGAATTTATTATTATCAATTACATCACGGTTATTACATATAATTAATGAGACGAGAACATATTTCACCGTACGATACAGTCTGATATAATAATATTCTTCTTTTGTCTTTTCTGATAAAATAAATAAATATATCCTTTCGAATTTCTGAAAGAAAAAATTCATATCGAAATAATCTATATTCATTTTTTAGTTAGTTTCTAGTTAAAAATTTGTAGCATAATTGTAATATAAAAAATGAAAAAAAGCTTATTTATTTTCTATTAATAGACTTTGTAAAGCATAAAGTCCTGAAAATGTCAAGCTTTGCTTCCTCTATGAAAAGAAGGCCAGCAAAGATCAGACACATAAGAAACTCCGTTCTTTTAGAATAGATTTTTGTTATCTGATATTTCTTCCCATCTCAGTTACTTTAAATTGTATAAGTTTAACGTTTCAATCAAATAACTATGAAGTATTGATGAAGTAAACAACAAGTTTTAATAAGTCTTACTCAAATGCAAATATTTTCAAGAAAGGATGAATAGATTCGCTTCCTAAAACAAACAGTATCAATTCAAGACAAAACTTCTTTTTCTTCCTGACAGCATAGTTACCCAATTAAATTCAGAAACTCAATCATCTTGCACTTATGTTCTTTAAGCTTTTTATATAGCTTAGACATTATGAATTTAAACAAGATTATTTTAATTCTTTCCTTCAGGGACAGTTTAAGCAGTCGAGGAATAACCAATACCTTTAAATAGGCAAAATAAATACATTCGACTTGGGTTTGGTTTAATAAAAGCGAGTGAAAAAACATAGAATTATTAAAAGTAAATTAACATCTTTAAAATGCGAAGATAGAATTATTTCCAAGACATTTAAATAGACAAAATACATACATAAAACTTAGGCTTGGTTTAATAAAACTGAGGGAAAAACATAAACATCTTTGAAATGCGAAGATAGAATTGTTTTTCTTCGTCACTAACACATACATAAGAATAAAGCAACCAATGATTTAAAAAAACTAACAAAATGATAAGTATCTATCATGAGTTACTCTTAAAAGTCTCTTTTTGACAGTTTTTTTTTTTATCAAAATAAGGACTTCTTATTCTAATATCTCTTGCTCTTCCCCATTTGCATAAATATGTTTTTACTAATAAGAAGTTCGGCGAATAATAATTATTTGGTCATATAAAAATATTTTAAAACGTTTTTGTCTATTTTTTTAAAAAATTTAATGCATGCATATATTGAATATTTTAATATTAACCGGGAATCAGTTTTTGCATCCAACAAAGGTAAAATAAATATATTCTTTTTTTATTTAACCCATGCAATGAGTGAATATATAATTTATTCTAAAAAATAGTTTTGTTGCCACCTGGGATTCAACACAAAGGAAAATTTGCAACAAATATAGTCGTATTAATTTTAGGCATTTAATTAAAAGAGAAATACACTGCCTGGCCAAAAAATATCATGTGATATAAATATACAATTACGTAAGAGCTCCTGATTGGCTCGGTATTAAAGAGCTTTAAAAGGTGGCTCTGCTAATTTATCCTTTAAATAGTGCTGAAGCACTGTGCAATTAATCATTTCTGTAACAAGTATGTGTGAAGTTGTTCAATGCGGTGGCGAGAAAGTTGTTTCCGATTTCAAAAAGGGTCAAATTATTGGTCTGTATCAATCAAAGAAAACGACAAAAGATATCACTGAAATTAATGAAATTGGTTTGAGAAGTGTTTAGAGCTTTATTAAAACCTGGGAGGATATTGGCGAACCATAATTATCTCGGAATAAAATGTGGTGGAAAAAATTTAATTTCTCGCGACCGAAAATCTCTGAAGCGACTGGTGAAGAAAAATCGCAAAAAATCAACTCTTGAACTTGTGAAGTTTAACATGGGAAGCACAGGCATATCAACACGCACAATGCGACGAGAACTTAAAGGAATGAAACTCAGCAGTTGTACACCCACAAGAAAATCCCTTGTATCGGCGATTAACCGTAAAAAACGGTTTCAATATTTATTCTAAACAGTATCCAGATTGGACTGTTGAGAAGTGGGGAAGTGTTTTGTGGTCTGATGAGTCAAGATTCAGCCTATCCCGTAACCAGGGTTATAAGGAAACCTCATGAAGCGATGGACACTTCATGCAAAGGTCTGCTGTGCAGGCAAATCGAGGCAGTATTATGATCTGGGGTGCTTCAATGGGTTTGGTCTGGGATCAGCAACATTATGCGACAATATAAGAAAGTCGTAGCAGTACTTAAACGCCCTTAATGACCAGATCAACACATACGAATATACCAAGATCCATCGAGCACTAATTATTCAGAATTGGTTCAGGGAACATTAGATCTCATTCTCCCATATGAATTGGCCACCACAAAGCCTGATCTTAACCCAATCGAAAATCTTTGGGATATACAGGAACAACGGTAACTTGGTAGTTCGTTTCTTCCGTCATCAGTTCAGTGTCTCGGTGAGAAACAGCTTCAAATATGGACAACACTAAGCACTTAAGCCATTTAGAATATTATTGCAACAATGCCACCTCGAATGTGCGCTGTAACCCGAACCAAAGATGATGCAACCAGATATTAAAGGTAAACGATTTTTTTGGTCAGGCAGTGTATATACGATCATGTGTTTCTTATTAATAAGTTATATAATCAAAACTAGCCTATCTATATACATTTGATACTTATGTAATGAAGAAATTCATATATCTTTACATGTCAAAGTTTCGAAATTCTTCAAATATAATGTGATCAAAATGTGATATTTATGTATATTCCTGAAGTCTTAGAAAAGCCATATTAGCTTCACAGGCGAGTCTTGGTCTTTAGATCCCATTTCACCAAAGACCCGCCATGTTTGAAAGTTTGGCAACCATCCTCCTGGCAGAATGAAGTAGAATTTTAAAGAGAAAGTTCTGGCTCAAATGTTGTCTTCGTCATATGAAAATGGTTGAAAAATGGGATTTGTCTATTCGAAAATAGACCTCGTGCAGCTACCAAACTGGACAATAATTTAACCCTTTCTATCCTAAGTTAATATACTAGAAACATTGAATGTATTTTGGCATCGTTAGATAAGTTTTCGTGCAGAATAAACGCAGAAAAGAGGAAAATACTTTGTAATAATTTTAAAAAATAATCAATTTAATTAGTCATTTAAATAATAGACAGATATACAAATAAAGCCAAAATTAAAAAAGGAAGGTAATACAAGAAATCCTAAAGCAATTTGAAGTAAACGAAAACCAAAGAACAAAACAAGGAATCCATTCTAGTTCACTTTTTCAAGGGCCAAGAACTATTTCGAAATGGATTCAAAAGAATATTTGGGAAATTTTCTGTAAGAAGCAAGCCATTCGGCTAATATAGAGCTTCTCATAGCCCGAACTCCCCAAAACAAAGAAACCCAGGTAGCAAATCCGCAAGAACAAACATCAAAAGAAAAAGGAAATAACATTAAAAACGCTAATAAGACGATCAAAATATTAGCCATCAAGCTTAATTAATAAGCTTTCGTAAGGTAAAATCGAAAACTTACTCCATGATAAAACAAGGCAGATTATAAAATTTGTCCGCGCTATGAGAAATAGCAAAACGATAAACACTAGTCTCCCTGACGCCATCTATATTCTCAGAAGAGGAAAAGAAAGGCAGAAAAAAACAAGAAGAGGCCGAGACAGGAATCTTTTTTATCTAGTTCGGGAAAGAAACCAATTCAGACATTGTAAGAGAGAAAAAAGCCCTTATTTTCCATTTTCAACTACGCATAAATGTTTTTTTAATATATATATATATATATATACTCATACACACATATATATACATACACATATAAAAATTTTATTAGACTGTATACTCCAGACTGCTTCTAAGGATAAAATCTTTAATGTTGTAAATATTACAAGGGATATGGTTATCATTTAGATTTTTCAAAAAACATTGGAAGCAAATAAGAAATCATTCGTATTGTTGCATATTGCTTT
This sequence comes from Araneus ventricosus, assembly GCA_013235015.1. NCBI lineage: Eukaryota > Metazoa > Arthropoda > Arachnida > Araneae > Araneidae > Araneus > Araneus ventricosus. Next base: position 99,927 of record BGPR01001200.1, on the reverse strand, counting down.
AATCCTGTTGGCTTGACTGAAAATTACGTTTCTAAAAACTCTAGAATCCAAATTGGAATGAAAGTCACAAAGAGTTTTACATTTAAAGTTAAATTCAGCTCTTTTGTCATAAAGTCCAATCAAAGTTATATGCTTGTTAATCTCAATTTTAAGATCTAAATAGGTACCTTTATTTTGATGAGAGTTCGTTTTATTAAGTTTAAGTTCTTTTGGATAACAATTAATAATTAGATCTAAATCATCAGTATTTAAAAAGAAGCAAATCATCTATGTATCTGTAGCCGTAAATTAGATTATTTCTAATAATTTTATCCTCAAAAATGTGCAAGAAGATATTGGCAGGTGAACTGGAGAATGTAACACCCATCGGAATACCTGAAATCTATTTAAAATAGTTTATGCCATTAAAAAGATAGTTTTCTTTAATGCTGAAATTACAAATCTCGAACCAATCAGTTTTTTAATAATTGAGTCGTTAAGAAATTTATTATACATGAAAAGGCGAACTTCCAATAGTTTATCATGTGGTAGATTGGTGTATAGATTTTCAAAGTCAAATGAGTTTAAAGTGCAAATCTTGTTAGTATTCAGTAGTTCCAAAACTTCAGCATCATTATTGCAGATAAATATATATATATATATATATATATATTAAAAACATTTATGCGTAGTTGTAAATGGAAAATAAGGGCTTTTTTTCTCTCTTAAAATTTCTGAATTGATTTCTTTCCCGAACTAGAAAAAGAGATTCCTGTCTCGGCCTCTTCTTGATTTTTTCTGCCTTTTTTCCTCTTCTGAGAATATAGATGGCTCCAGGGACACTAGTTTTTATCGTTTTGCTATTTCTCATAGCGCGGGCAAATTTTATAATCTGGCTTGTTTCATCATGGGGTAAGTTTTTGATTTTACCTTACGAAAGCTTATTAATTAAGCTTGATGGCTAATATTTTGTTCGTCTTATTAGCGTTTTTAATGTTATTTCCTTTTTCTTTTGATGTTTGTTCTTGTGGATTTGCTACCTGGGTGTCTTTGTTTTGGGGAGTTCGGGCTATGAGAAGCTCTATATTAACCTAATGAACCTTACAGAAAATTTCCCAAATATTCTTTTGAATCCATTTCGAAATAGTTATTAGCCCTTGAAAAAGTGAACTAGAATGGATCCCTTGTTTTGTTCTTTGCTTTTCGTTTACTTCAAATTGCTCTAGGATTGCTTGTATTACCTTCCTTTTTTAATTTTGGCTTTATTTGTATATCGGTCTATTGTTCTCTGTTTTCTGTTTTGCTGCTGCAAGGCGCGCATCTTAAACATTGTCGTAATTTTTCTAACTTCATTTCTTTTTACAATAAAATTCTTTTGTCCTTTTACTTTTCAAATTTTTTTTTCTTGTTCCAGTTTTAAATTTTGCTTCTTTTTTAAAATCTTTTTTAATTTGCTATATTTTTTCTTGTTGATTGTTTGCATACTCATTTAAATAATCTAATTTCTTTTTTCAGTGACATTTACTGCTTGTAGTCGAAATCAAAGTCCTGTGAAAAAGTGGTCATTCTACGAAAATAGAGTAATAGACTGAAGTGTTAACTAAACTAAATCGAATTCATAGACCTTCTTAATTTTATCTCTAGTTACAATCTGTGTTAGAGAGCAACATTCCACGTACTAATTTACACAAGAATTTAAACCCTAACAATTATTAAATGAAACTCACAGTTCAATAAATTAAGCTAGCAGAATACAATTGGAAATCCTTGATACTTTGCGACACTACACGTTGTTAAATTAACCACTCTTTTGTTAAAGGAATGTAGTATCTATTCAATAAATTTTCTTAATTTACATTTTCTCGCATCATCTACTGGTTTCAAACTAATTCCACACGAAAGTTATTTGTTAATGTAATATGTGAGTGTATAACGGCAATTATCCTCATTCATTTAAAAGAGATAATCATTGTTTAAAAATTCTTAAATATTGATTTTTAAAGTCAAGAGTCTGTTTAAATCTGTATTATTCAAATTTGTATGTTATAAACAACGATCTGCCATATCTATGACAACAAAAACCTCCTTTTCAGCAATGTAGACTTTCGGTTTAACAATATGAATGATTCTTAAAATGGAAATTTATTATATGAAATATTTTGTATGTGAAAGTAGAAAAAATGTATTTCAAATGCACTATCTGATCAAAAGTATACAGACAATTTCGGGTTTTAACATTTTTTAAAATATCTCCGAAAAGACTGAACCGACTGCCCTTGAACATTGACATGTAAAGAATAAACTCTAACTCACATTTTACAGTGAAGATTCATTCACGAGGGTAATTAGGGGAGGCAACCAAAAAGGGATGAAGGAGAAAATGGAGTTTGACCCATCCTGTTTTAGAGAAAGCTGATAAAGAGATGTAACTTTCATCAATGGTTATGTTTGATGTGCGTATTATTTCCATGCAATTTCGTGAACACAGAACAAATATTTGGGAGAATATAAAGGTTTTCTTAAAAGATCCCAAATTTTCCCGCCTATTTTTTGCTTAGAGCATGCAGAGTTTTCCACCAAATTATACGAAACTTACAGAAAAAGTGGCAATATGTCAGAAAAGCATTGTGCAGAAAATTTGGATTAAATGCTTTGAATATTAGAGAAAATATGAGTATTTGTAGTAAATAATTTTTTACTGCGCATTTGCAAGATATAACTTAATTTTCCTTTCACAGCTTCAAAGCCAGATATGCAGGACAACATATATAAAAATTTCAGTCGAATACCATTAAGATTTAGAAGGATATCGGCATTTCAGTGAACAAAATTTCTGCTCCTTTCTAAGAGATACAAAATGAGGAGAGTTAATCCACAAATTTATATTTTTTAAACTTGAATCTTCGAAAAGCAAACGTCGAACTGCAATTTAAATTATGAATTTCATTTATAAGTATGCCTAGGTATTCAGAATATTGAATCTTTCTTAAATTCTATAAAATTATTTGATACTTCAAGATTAAAAAAATATTAATTTGTGGAAAAACCCTCATCGTTTTGTTTCTCCTAGAGGGAAGCAGAAATTCTTTTCATTGCAATGCTTATGTCTTTCTAAATCTTAATGGTATTCAAATGGAATTTTTATGCAAGTCATCCTACATCCTCTATATTATATGCATTATATTATAAATTATATTAATTATTACTTTCTCCGATACAAACTATATTTAGACAAATTGCTGTAATAGTCAATTAATTAAATCTTGAACTTTTGATAAATTTCAATGTTTATGACATCGCCCCACCAAAAAAAGTTCCTACAACTATGTGTGTTTTCTTCTTTGGAGTGCATATCTAAGAAAATCGTTCAGTGGGTATATGGTGAATGTAATCCAACAAACAGAATAATGGAGAACTACGCTTTTTCCACGAATTTTCCAGAAAACACGAAGAGCAGGTGACGTTGCACAAATTAGCAACCCAAGCACACAGCAAATCACTAACAATAGAAACAGTACTGACAATAGCACTCAACATCCAACAGTTGATCAACTCGCATTTCGAACAAAACTCCAAAAAGATTCACTTGTTTGAGCACCTGACGTATATATAAGGGAAAGGAGGGTAAGAGTACGCAGGGATTTTTTTCCCTGTTGGCAGCAGTGCAAGCAGAAGCAAGTGTGATCAGATCATCATGTGTGTTTTCAGCTATCTCAAGTGACCGCCATAATTACTTTCATCCTTGCTGTCTTTCATTTATCAGGTAATCTATGACTTCGTTATGTTAGCGTGTAATTTTTCTGTGAAGAAATCTTAATTTTTTTTGTAAATAAAGGACATGCTTTCTTTCAAAGTAAATATCATTATGAGGCTTGTTCCCTTCCGAACAACGTGGCCACGTTAGAATTTAACTTTAGTGAATTCCACGGCCATCTGTGGACGATTTAGAGAAGCAATACATCGGCGTCTAAGAGTACGCACAGACCAGATATGCGTACTCTTATCCGTTCTATAATTTGAAGGAGCCATTCAAACAAAACTTTGCATTTTATTTTATCACTATTATTATTAAAAAATGGATTGCGATAATAATCTGAAGAGCTCTTGTCTGGAGAAAAAGTTTCCAGTCCATAGAAATCCAAATAATGAGGGAGCAATATGACTAGGCTGCGAACAAACATATGATGATGATTGGATCCTGTGTGGATTATGTAAGGAGCGTTGGCATGAGGAATGTTCCAGTTACGAAGGCAGTGGAGCATTTGTATGCGACTACTGCTAAATTTTCAGGGTGCGTAATCTTGGCCTCACGTCCCCCGTACTCTTACCCGCCACGTCGGGTAAGAGTACGCATTTGGCATTTTTTTCTTGCGTTTCGTAATATATATATTTTTAAAGCTAAAATTTTCATTTTTTTTTACCCTTCTTCCTAAGCTAATAAACTATGATTCAGTATATTTTCGAGGCTTTGACTTTTCAATTATCATTTTTATAACGAAAAATCCACTAGGTGCGTACTCTTACCCTCCTTTCCATTACAGCTTTCCGATTGGAAGTGACGTCGCATGGAATTATTTAGTTGGATTTCCAAATATAGGTACCTATGAGAGGTAGGGCCACAATTCTAGTATTTTCTAGAACCTTCATTTTGTCGCCAAGGTCGGGGTCATTGGCTTCTATTAATGAAAAAAACCTGTAAATCTATCTTTCCTACCATAAGACTAACATAGCAGGGAAAATTAGGGTCAGATTCGTAACAATATGAGCATGAAATCTTATTTATTTATTTATTTATTTGCCCTGCCGGCACAGTCTACCCAGAGGGCGTTAGGCACTGACCTTGACGTCGGGGAGTACAAAATAACACTCAAAATCACAGATAGATTGTTTGCTTGATATAATCTGACATTAGGTTTTCCATATCAATTGGAGACTAAAAGTGCTAAAAATTGTAAGTGCCAAAAGTGAAAATGAAGAGAAATCACAAAACATCCCGTGAAATCAGCCCTCAGGATTCATTACGCTAGCGATATTTTTACACGCTCATTCAAACTACTAAACGAACTGCCGGGCACTATTCACGTTTTCAACATTATAAAACTATACTCTTTTGATAATTTAACGTAGAGAACGGCGTTTGATTTGTTTGGTATTTACATCGTTTATAACTTTTTGTCTTCAATTATAGAAATGTATCAACTGAATCTTCTGTACTACGAAAATACATACTTTTAACATGAGCTTTGTTGTTGGCATCAAATGAAAATATTTCATTCATTGTTAGATATTATATTTATTAAAATTTTCATTACCATTAAGCTCAGTGGAAATATTAAATATTTTTATCCGCTTGTGAGTTATCGTAATATTAATTAAAAACTGATATGCGAAAATAAAAAAAATAGCTCGGCTGGAAAATAATAACTGGCATCATTGACTTAATAATTCTTGAATAAAGAAATATTGCCTTCTTTCTTTTTTTCAGGTAAGAAAATATCATTAGAAAACACCAAAAGTATGAAAGCTAGAAACAAAATGATAAGAAGCCTTTAGAGGAAAATAATTTTCTATACTTCACTGATGATATCGAGAAAGCTTAATTGCCTATTGTAAGTGATATCTCAACATAGAAATATAGGATAGATTTCAGGAAACAGCACTACTGGCTTAAAAAAATGATTAGCCTATTTTTTTAAATTGAGAGATTCTATGAAACTTTGAATAATAAAGGCAAAAAACCTTTTTAAAAGAGTTTCGGAAATTGAAACATGAGATCTTATTTTGAAGCTGTGAAATCACATATCAATTTTGTAATCTTTCTTTCTGTAATTTCACTCTAACTAATATTCTCAACATAAAATTACTGAAAACCAACTGTTACTCATTACATAATTCATTGTCAGAAAAAAAATTGAAGGGAGGATGTCTCTGCGAAACGGCCACTGGGATTGAGGGGAGTAGACTTATTTACTTTACTCAACTGTGACTTTCTGTGACTAAAGTAGCTGTATGTGACAATTAACTTTATAGTCTATAGTTATTATTATTCTAGTGTGACTTTGTGAGTACCTATGTAAAATTCTTCGTGCTTCTCACCATCTTTGCAACTCGACTGTAACTAAACCGCAAATCCAAATTTGAAAATTCCTTTTGCAATCTTCAATGTCCACCTTTCTCTGTTAAATGAAACTAAAATCAACTCTCTATATTATTTTGCTACGGAGCTATAAGCTTTTAACTTTAGCCCGAAAAGCGTCATAATTTTTTCCTTTCCCGACACACCATTAGACCACTATGAAGAGACGTATGTCGACGTCAAAACTGTTACCACATTTCTCTTTCGAAACTGAACTATATCAGATGTGATCTTTCACATCTGAAATGATCAAATTTCCTTTTAGAAATGCATTTACCATTTCCTCATTCAAACTAAAGATAAACTTTGTTATATCTCCTGTTTGCGAGAGATAATACTTCCTTCTAAAAATACGATATGTTTTGCGACGAGCAATTAACAATAGTGCGCCTCACAAATTCTTGATCGATGCGAAACAGCCATGCTAATTACTCTAAATATCAGAACAATGCATATGTAAAATGCGAACAAAAGACAAACCGCTGCTCCATCCATAATGGTGACGTGCAGGTGGCGGTATGTTCCGATGTTTAAACTGGATGTTTTTGAAGATTAAACCGCTTATGTGAATTCTATTACTCTGGTAATTAGATGCTCATTAATTGTGCGGTAGGATTTTTAGCGCTGTTGGAATTAATAGGAAGAACAAAACACGTGATGTCGTTTTGACGACCCTAAACGAACAACAAAAATGGGCATCAAAGATAAAATTCGCTTTCAAAACCCAGCTTAGTTTCGAAGATAATAAAACGCAGGGCACGCAAAATGAAGAACAATCATGCGTAACATTAGAAGTTGTGTGCTAGGTTCCATGGTAAACAATGGAAATTATTTTGTTTCTCCTCGTTTTTGGCAATTCATTCTTCATAAAGAGGAAATCCGTAATTCCTTTGCGCTTAAGGATATAAAAAGTAAGTAAATGCTTAATATTGTTTAAATCTTCAATGAATTTTAATTTCAAACACCTGTTAATTGTTCTCTAATTGCATTAATCTGCGTTTTCAAAGGCAAAAATTAAAAGTACGTTTCTCATATTTCTTGAGAAATTTCGTTACTTCAAAAAATTTTCTATTGTTGTTTCGCATAAGATTTAGAAATAAATAATAGTTGTAAAATAATAATAGTTGTATACATAATAGATGTGAAGATTTGAAATTCCAAGCATAAATTAAAATTTTATAATGAATTTTATTTAAATATTTTTTTTCAATAACTTCTAATATTTTCTCTCACTTCTAAAAGGAAAAATGGATGAAATAAATAAACTTTACAATAAACCATTCCATGAATGAAAACATGTTATCTCCAGTTTACTTCTATTTTAAGATTCGTTCAAATTTTCTGTTATAAATAGAAATGCGTAAGAAAACTATTTCGTGTAATAAAACTATAAAATGTTAAGAGTGAACTGAAGTATTTCAATTTTTTTTATCATTTGCTGATATGTGCCACTTTTTAAATCATAATTTCTGAAATATTTTTTTCTCTTTGAAATATCATCACTTATTTCTAGTAATGAAGTAGTTCTAGTTTTTTTGCACTAAATTTTGAAATCCTGATACGGACACCAAACATATTAGTTTAATAAAAACAAAATATTTCTGTTTTGAATTTCTATATTAAGTATTTGGTTAGTCCAGAAAGTAAGCTTCCCGGAGGCTGTATAAAGACACAAAACCAATTACCTAGAAACATTTACTGAAACAGATATAGCACTCTTTAAGCTATCTCTCAACATAAGAACCACCGGAATTGAAGCACGTGTCAATACCGTGAGACCAGTTTCTGTAACCGGTGTCGAAGAAATCCGTCACCATAGACCGGAGTGTCGACACTGGAGAAATGCTGCCCACACAGGAAATTTATCAGCTGCTGAGACAGATGGTAGTCGCTGGGAGCAAGATCGGGACTATAACGGGTAGTCAAACACCTTCCAGTGAAACTGCTGTAGCAGCTATTGTGCGCGAGCGACGCATGATGGCGAGCGTTGTCAGCTATGCCAGCACGAATCCTGTGCTGAATAGCCCTTGTAATGTGATACATTAGAGGTCAGCTGTCACCACTGCGCCCATTGGTAGGTAGTCGATGCGCACACTTTGTCTCCGCTCTATGGCGGTGGATTTCTTCAACACCGGTTACAGAAATCGGTCTCACGGTATTGGCACGTGCTTGAATTTCGGTGGTTCTTACGTTGAGAAGTAGCTGAAAGATTGCTGTATGTTTCAGTAAATGCTTCTAGGTTATTTTGTGTCACTTATGGAATTTTTTTTAATGGTCGAACCTAATATAATGAATTCAATGACCAAAATTGATGTTTTAAAATCCATAATGGTAGAGCATAAATTTAAAAAAACATGTTCACACGAACTAAATTCAAAAAAGATTCCACATTTTTTTCTTATGCCAAATTTTCCTCTATTATTAGAAATTTAATCTTTAATTCCAGCTATATTCTAAATGATGTTAAATTCGTTGTGTTTTCTTTTACTATTTTTACGGAATTGAAAATGATAAAAAACTGTTTTGCCTTTTATGATAAAAAGAATGGAAGGGAGAGGTTTTATAATGAACATAAATTTATGAGAAGGAAGGAAATGAAAAAAATCTTTCTGTAAATGAAAAATAAGTTTACTATGAATTTCTTCTCCAAAAGCCATATGTTATCATTAAAAATTATGCCCGTAATGAAATTAAAATAATTCCAACTTATGGATCACACTGATAATTTGATTACAAAGCAGAATTCAGTATTTATTTACATTAAAAATGGTTACAGATAGATGATTTGTTTTAATTAGCAAAAACTGCCTAAAACTGAAAATGTATTTATATATCATGGCGTCCAAATGATACAATTATCATAATTTGAAGAAAACCAGATCTTGAGAATATTTCGAACTATTTGGATTTGCTTCTATGGATGAATTCAGAGAAAACTTATCAAGATTGTGCTTGCTCAAATGCATTCTTTATTTAGCATTTTGCATCAGATGTTTCCAACCTTTGATAGGAACTATTTACTTTGGAATTCTGGAGAGTGTAACTGTTTTATACATCTTTTTGTAGGTTTATTTATTTATTCTTACAATATTTTATAATCTCATTTGGTCATTCTTATCGCATTGTTTTGTAAATTTTTTATTGAAAATATTATTATGTTTTCTATATTAATTTGAGTTCAGTTTTGGTTGTTAGTCTCAGCTTCGATTTTTTTACTTTATCAGTACTTTTCTTAATTTGTCTGAATGTTGACATGCATGTTTTATGTTTCTGATTTATGACATTATGTTCCGTATGAATCTCGCCCGTCGACTTTCATGCGCCGAACACTATTTATATATATATATATATATATATATATATTTACACTTGGAACAGAAAAATATTCATATTAAAAAATTCTATGTAAAAAGATAAGTTTACTTATATAGAATTAATATCAGAAAAAAAAATGAATGACAGAAAAAGAGAATGAATCAAAAAGTTAATCAAACAGAAAGAATCAAATCTTGACGAAACAAAAGGGAAAACTAAGATATATTATGAAGTATCAGATATGCAGAAAACTGAAGATATCACTACTTAAATTTGCCCTAGCACTGAATGCGAATTATGGATAATCTACTACCATGTTTTCGAAAACATAATCATCAGTTATATTCAGACGGATAATTTTACTCTCATGCTGATGAAAAATAAGATGCATTTATGCGAACTTATAATTTTTAAATGCATTAATATTCATTTTCTTAGCATTATGTTATATTATTAAAAGTTATTAATACAAATAAATAAAATTAATACAAATTAATTATTTTGTTTATTTGAAATTTAATTTTCAAATAAACAAAATACATAGTTTGAAGCTTTTGTAATAGAATTTCGAAAACGTGACAAAGAAAAGAAAAGGAAGTTGTTGAAAAGCACTAACTCTAATGATCAATTATAACTATCAGTTCCCTTCACAATTGTAATGTTAATAAAACACATTTAATTTTAAATATTCTTTAAGAAAAATAATGATTATTCGTTCATTCTTCGACTTTTGGAAAAAGGATGATAATTGTGAAAAGGTGAGAACATGTATCTCATTTTAATATGAATATTATATTTAAAATCATATCGATTATATTTCTAAGTATGTAAATTCAGAAATCAAAGTTAAAAATAAAATATTTCGAACAAAACTTTTCAAATTATTGGTTGAAAATCTAATTTGCTTTGCCATAAAAATTATTTTTATCTTTTTGAATTGATTTAAAATTGACTGTAATTTTTAATGAACATATGAAACTTTTAAAAATAATGAACTTGACTAATTTAAATTTGGTAACTGTATTTTCAAAATGTATCTTCCTTCAATTTTACTGGACCACTATTCGACTGTTATCGGCAATATTATATTCCCTTTATATGCAAGTAGATATGTCTGTGCAGGTCATCTTCACATCTATTAACACGATTAATTCACCAGTACTATAGAAACTGTTAAAATTTATCAAGTTTTCGAAAAAAGAACACTCCGAACAGAAATGTTTCTCTAAAAGAATCTAAAGAAATATTTATTTTTTACATTAAATACATAAAATTCAGAAATTAGAAAAAATAAAAATACATTATTTTGTTAAATCCTATTTCTTTGCTTACGTTTAATAATGCATCTAAGTAGACAAAATAAATTTGTTACATTCGTATATATATATATATATATAATTGTATCAAAGATTTTAAAAGTAAACTATTCTTCAAGCAATTGGCAAATTATTTTATTTTAGAAATACGTAATAAAAATATCAAACTAACATTCATACAAATTATTTATATGAATTTAACTGAAAAGATCGAAACTGTTAAACCCTCCTAAACCAATGATTTTATAAGAAATAGTCTTGAAACTCCTTTAAAAATTCTGAAATACAAAAAAGTACTATAAATTAATTGGGATTTATATATATTAACTATTGCTGGGACCACAATATTTTACAGACAATAACAATTGTATATATATCAATGTAGTTTTGAAATAGCACCTTAAGTATCTTTTCGATCTTTAGGTATATCTTATAAAATTTTAAATTAATTTTATGGACAGTCAAATGAAAAAAAATAAAGGACATAGAATCTTATGTATATGCATGAATGACTGGTGATGTTTACCATTATGTAATATAAAGCCAATTAGTAAATTATAGCTAGAAACTGAAAAAAATAAAATATTAGTATTGATATAAACTGTTCCAAAGAAGCAAATATTTAAACAAACGCGTCATTTAATTTTATTAGATCATTACAAACATTTTGGATATTCTAAAACAGTTATCATCCTGACGAAATACAACCAAAACCGCCATGAAGCAAGAAGAAACCTCCTCAATGAACACAGGACACTAAAAACATGATCAATTCCTGAACAACTTCAAATTATTTTTCTTTTCCCGAAGAAGTCAGCACTAAAAATTAACCAATCAAAACGATTTAAATAGCCAATAAAATTCACCCCTAAAATTTTAGGACCCAGATAACATTTCCAAACAATCTAAGAAAATTTAATACACAATAACGAATAATCTATGACACAGGGCTGAAGTGGTTGAAGTAAATTTTATAACTGATAGAATCAGCAAAATACTTAACCCAAAAACTAGCTCCGATGTTTTAAAGAAGCGCATATTTTATGGCACGCCATATATGGTTCTATGAACGATATCTGGCGGTTCTTTTCATGACTCATAAAAACCATTCAAAAATTATCTTTTCATTGTATGGCTATCTTTAATGCGGTTAGTAAAGATTTATTGTGTTTTTACTATGCATCGTTGGCATGTTTTTATGGCACCAGTTTACAGTTAAATACTTAAGGCTTTTATTGGGATAAGGCTTTAATGGGGTCGCGAATGCAAGAGTGATCCAATCATTTCAAAAGTAAATAGGGACTGTATTCATATTTAAAACGTAACTTTAAAATGTGAAGGATTTTATTATTTTCTCTCAGAATGAAAAACTTTCATTTTTGACAATATAGCAAGAAGGAAATGATAGGAATAATACTATTTCACAGCATTCTCTTTCTTACTATATATTACTGACTCTTAACGGACAACCACATAACCGACAGGACAGTTACTGTCTAGACGGAGAATTTAGCCGACGGCGCATTAAGTCGATAGTTATCAGTTAATAAGTTTTTAAATTTTATTATTATTTTGTTACAATAAGCGGGATTTTGAAATGAAATTATCAGTTTTTGAAGGATGCCACTCTTGGTTATTAAGAATTCGCAAAATTCAGACACTCCAGCTTGACTTTCAATTATCTCCCATTGAATTGGATTAGGTACCAATAAGGTAATTACATTGAAAAGTAATTAATACATATGTAATAGCGAATTTTAAAATTTTCCGACATGTATTTACATACATCATGTACAAATTTATAAAATTAGTAATTTAAAAGGAATGAATTTCATTTTAATATTCAAAGTAACAAAAATTCTAAGTAAATACAAAAAAATTCAAAATATTGTTCTATTTACTCCTTATGTGCCTTCTTTAACCCTCTAAGCGTTCGGCTATTTTGATCTAATAGCTTTAAAGTCTTAAAAATCGTTCTCAAAGTAAATAATTCTATCTTTATTCCGTTTAATCAAGTTTCTGAAATCTTAAGAATATTTTATCTAAGGGAGTTTAAGAAATTATACACATAAACATGAATTATCTGCTCTTCAACCGAAGATGAAAAGGGAAATATATGACTCAAACGCTTAGAAGGTTAATTAGAGGATTGAACCTACATTAAAAAATTCTTTTATCGAATTGACAAAGTGTGTAGACAATTACTCCTCTATTATTGTAATAAATCATGAAAATAAACATAAATAGTCCATATCAAGTAATAAAAGATCCAAATTGCTGTCTTCTCCCAATGCAGCTCGTACTCAAGGAATAAATAACCATAATGCTATTATTTATCCCCAAAGACATTCAAACTTCGCTTTAGAAATCCTTTGGGGTACCCACAAATGAAAAAAAAATTATGGATTCCGGGTTTCTTCTAACAAATCGTACATTTTTTTTTACTATTTCCTTTTCGAAGAGTGTTTTTCTGTATTAAATAACAGAATATTGAAATTTGAAACATTTGTTCAATAAGAATAAATTTCCTACCTGAAAATGACTCATTATTTAATTTCACTTCACTCCAATTTACTCAAAAATAAAAATAATAAGCTAATTTACATAAGTTTAAGATTGTAAATATTTCACTGAGTAAACGCATTGAAATTGAGTGCCTTGCAATGTAACGCTTCCATCTAATCAAATCATTAGGTACTCAAATTATCAAATGAGTAAAACAAATCTTCAATAGTTAAATGTTTTCAGGCAATTTTATAATCATAAAGTAACGTAAGAAACTATGTAAAGTTGAAAAATATAGGGCGAATCTGTTTTTTGTAAATTTAAGGTTAGATGTTTCAGACATTTTCCTCTTGTTGAAAAATATCAAATATAATTTAATGTGAATTTCAAGGATAGAAGAAAAACTGAAATAACTTATTTTTCGTATTTCGTTCTGTAGTTCTATTTAAAATCTGCTCTAAAAATCTGATAACGAAATTCCAAAAGTTTTTTTCCAGAATTTTCTGTATTTCCAATATAGTAATGAAATCTCATTTTTGATTATTCGACAATATCATGGAATAATACTTGTATTTCTTTTAAATGATATTTTTAAAATTTTCAAATAAACACATGTATGTTTTGAATCATTCCTATTATAGAGACAAAAAGCATATATATATATATATATATATAATAGTTTAAAAACTGTAAAAGTATATAGAAAAAATTAAATTATATTTCATTATCACGAAATGTGATGAACCAATGGATATGATTTCTAAAGAAACAAAATTATGTAAAATATATGCTTTTGAATGTTACTACCAAATAAATATATAATTTTAAAAAATTACATTCATTCTTCTTGAAATAATTCCGTATAGAATAAAAATTTTGATTTCAGATAAATTTAAATGTTTCAAAATAATGTAAAATATAATTTAAATAAATGTTTTAAAAATATGCTATATTTTGCTGAAAAATGATTAGTTGGTTAAATCTATTTTGAATTTATTTAAAATAAAATTTATTTGACTTTGATAAAACAAAATACTTTGTAATTCCGTTTGTAGGAAATAATTTATTTTCATAAAGTTTATTCTTTCCAAACTGAATATCCATTCTAGCCAAAATATTATTTTTAACCCTCTCAAACTGAATTATTTTGAGTTGTTTCGTAAAAGAAAAACAAATTTCATTTTACATTGGTGCTCTTAAGGAATTACTTTTTGAATAGCATTTTTTAAATGTAAAGCTCCATACCCTTTTATAATTTCCTTTTAATAAAGTTAAAAAACATAGCTTTTCATCAGAGCTGCTTAAGTTTTTGATTCTACCGAAACAGGGTCGCGTAAGTTAATTTTGGAGTCGAGGAAACATAGACAAGAGCATTTGTCAAATTCTTCCATTTTAAGTGGGCAAAACTAATCCAGAAAGCAAAACTTACAAAACAATTCATTAAAATTTTGGAAATAACACATTTAACTAAATTGATTTTTGGTTTAACGTAAATCACAGTTCGTTATTAATTATTTTTACCTGTTTGTGCATTTGAGTTTGCAAACGCATTTAGATGCTGAAATGTGGATAAGGAGTATCCTTGAAGTTGAAATGGTGTCACGATTGAAGAAAGCTTAAGAAATTCTACTCTAAATCTATTTAAATAAATACAAGTCGTACTTTGGGGCATCATACGATACTTAATCACCGTCACTTATTGCTCCGAGTACAAGCGCCAATGTGCTGTGCTCGAACTTTAACTGTATATGTCTGTTCAACACATCTTGTCAGAATGCTCAAATTTCAACTCCTAACGTTTATGTGCTTTCAATACTACTACTATTTCATTATCCACATTACTTGGAAAAACTCCACGTGTTCATTATTTGGCATTTTTGAAGTCAATTGTATTTTATTCTATTATTTGAATACTGTGTAGTTTTAACTAAAAACTTTTTTACATCGACTTCATACGTATGCAAAGTAATACTTTTATCTTGACATGATTTTACAATTTTTTATTGCGCAGTATGGTAAACTCAATGGCTCTTGCGCCAAAAAAACAACACAATTAACCATTTAACCAGAAATTTGTACTTCAGAATTTATACAATATTAGATTTACTTTCGAAACTCAATTCAATCTGCAATATTCTGAACTTACAACCCAAAATTGTAAAGGCGGATGATAAATGATTAAAATATTCGACAAATATTTTTATCAGAATTATTATTTACAAATATTTTAAGAAATATTTTTCAAAAAAAATTTAATATAATTCGGATATAACATATTTAACTAAATTTATTTATATTTGTTTATCGTAAACTACAGACGATTATTCTTTATTCTTACCTGTTTATGCATTCGTGTTTGCAAACACATATAAATATTTAAATGGGTATCAGGTGTATCTTTGCAGTTGAAATGGTGTTACGAGTGCAAAAAATTCATGAAATTCTACTTGAACAAATCAACATTCTATTTGAACAAATGTAGGTGGTGTTTCAAAGTTCACATAATATTAGATTTATTTTCGAAACTCAATTCTATCTCCAGTATAACCCAAAATTGTAAATCCAGATGATAAATGATATATAAATTCCACTCGAGAGCTTATACCTGATAGATGTTAACAACCGCAATTTCTTCATCCGCCCTAAACTATGGGTCCCAGAGGATTAATAACTTCCGAAGCTTACATAGATTATTTATTTCCTTATCATCAACAAGGGCTATAAAACATGTTTATACTGCCCGAAAACACAAGAGACCAATGAACTTCAGCCAACATCCCGAACCCTAGAGTAATCGTCTCTACAAATTCCTTTATACTCGCCACTGCAGTTTAAATTCCGTAAGATACAAAGCTAATGTTATTTAAATCTATAACTACCCCTCCTGAAACTGCAATGAAGCGAACTGCTTCTTAATGGGAAATGTGTGTGAAGTTACCACTTTATATGTTAATGAGAACATTAGTGTAACCTTAGGGCACATTTTATGTGAATAAGTGAGTCATTTGAAGCCGCGAGCTATGCTGTATTTGAACCGTGTAAAGCATATGTAATAACTAGATCTTAAGAGCATTTAATTGAGAGAAATTCTTGGGTGTGATATACTCGTGTCTTCGCTCTTACTGGAAGTGTATAAAGCACACGCCCAAGTGAAAATACTGTGGATAAAAGGTGAATAAATATTGTATTTTGTTTCGAGGATGTAACAACTGTTTCATATTCAATGTAAATTAAGTAGCATAACATATGAATCGCGTGTCTTGTATTTATATTTATTATGAAAGAGCGTTTCTGAAAATACAGAAATGCAAAAAGCTATTAAGCCAGTATATGTTTGAAAACGGATAAATTTAATAAAAATCTATGCATTCTAACTAAATCCGTATTGTAGGAACAGATCTATATTTTCAAGATCAAATTTTTTTCTCTTGATCCAAATTAACGTGCCAAAAAAAAATTTAAGAAGTTTCTGCATTTCGAAAATTTTCATTAACAAATGCAATAATTCATTTTTATTTTTTGATGTATTAGAACCCATATTATTCGAGGGTTATTGATATTGTTCGCTATTTTGTTTTAAATTAGTACACTTTGAAAGGTTCTGTCTTTTTTCTTAATATTATTAATCAAATAATCTTTAGTTATGACTTGGGATTTCACAGATCTACCATTACCGTAATACTGTGTGAAAATGTTAAGTGAAATCGAATTAATACACAGAGATGATTTGGGGTACTAATTGCTTTATAGATGCAAGAATCCAAGCTTTGAGCTTATTTTGTCATTAAGATAGCTTTCTACTACAAGATTGTAATTAATTAAAAAACAGAAAATAAGAAGGAACAAAATATCAAATTTTAATTAAATAATGTTTCTTTGATAAAACTTCATTTCAGTATTACGAAAAATGACTATAATTCATTTTAGAATAAGAAATATAAATATTTTTATGAAATAGGATGGTTAAAATTGCACTTTGTTTCGAAATTTTATCAATTTCGAAATAGCCATGTTGATGTAGACTTGTGTGCCTGAAAGTAAGCTTTAGATGTCAAATTGAATCGTAAAACAATACAGTTCCTCTTTTCCCAGAAAACTATTTGTTTATTTTCATTCCTATTGATACACAAAACAGAAAACTTACTTTGGAAAA
This sequence comes from Araneus ventricosus, assembly GCA_013235015.1. NCBI lineage: Eukaryota > Metazoa > Arthropoda > Arachnida > Araneae > Araneidae > Araneus > Araneus ventricosus. The sequence continues at coordinate 82,523 of BGPR01001200.1, read as the reverse complement.
CGAGTTTATCCAAAACTGCTATTAAGTTACATGCCAAGAAAGATCTATTAGTTGAATGGTACATTGTTTGTCAATATTTTTAGGTTGTTTCCTACTTTTTTTTAATTCCCAAAATGGTTTCCTTCATTCTTGTTTTTCTCTCAATGAATTATGCAGAAGAAACATTCATATAAACTTAATAAAATTCAGAATTTTTTCTAAACAGGATACTCTTGCTTAGGAATATTCTGTTGGTGTCTCTTATTCTTGAATGTTATCATTGATTTTGTATTATGTTCCATTTACAAAATGTACATGTATTTAATATATTAAGAAAAAAATTAATGCGTTAAAAATTTTAATCGATTTCATTACGCGATAGTTTAACCGCACTTTGTAAAAATTTTTATTTAAAACTGTCTGCTCCATTATCCTATATAAAGGAGTGGCATTCTATATAAAGTTTGAAGAATTTTCAACACGCGTAGATTTTTTCAGAAAATCACTGAGTGCGAAATATTTCAAAACGGCTGTCGAATGAATAATTTTTAAGTTCATTTCAGAAATTTCGATTCAGTAGATTCTCCTGTTTCAGAATTCAAATTTCCATATAACCTGTAACTTTGAAAGAAGTTGTTAATTTAGTAAAGTACCACGTATTATATAATAAAATTATTTTTATTTCCAGAGCATTTAAATGTTAAAAGAAATTTTACTTAGATATATTGCAGACTCCTAGGAGAACAGAAATTATTCTTTCGGTACTGTTTCTTCTTGAAGATACATTTTCAGCTTTAAGAAGAATATTTGATGGTACATTTTGGTTTGTTGGTGTTGCGTTTCCAACTGTGACTGAAGAAAGTCGAACAAAGACAGGCAGAATTATTTTTATAACGTGCATATTCGATTGGATAAACAGCCATAAATCGAGCTAGCACCCCCCCCCTGAGCCTAAGCATACGGGGCGAACTGAATTATTGTCGTCTCGACAGCAGTTGGAAACTGAGGGCGAAGTACCAATAGTCGTCACCGGCCATGATCCGACGAGACTACGTTCATGTCATTGGATTGGAAATAACTCAACTCTACACCATTATTTTATCTCCCAAGGATGCGAGAAGCTGCTTAGTTAATGCGGCTTTTCATTCACATACTCGTGGGATTCTTCGCTCGGATAATCACAAAGAAAACCCAGTCCTACCTTGACATTCGGGTATTACTGGAAGACCAGTCGCAGAGACAAAAACGCTTGTATTGTGGCCGAACTCATTACAGACCCCATTACGAGTGGCAAATGCGACGACCCCACTTTAGACCCGGTGCACACTAACGGATTCTAGCCGATTTGTGTCGTTGAAGCTATAAAAATAACAATAGTAACCCCCATTCCCTTGTGTGTTTCCACAGAGGGCATGTGGGTTACTATTTTTAATTTTGTAGCTTCAACGACACAAATCGGCTAGTGTGCACCCGGCCTAAGGGCCTAAGCATATGACCCGTCATCGGAGAAGTGCCCTACGAGCTACACCACGATATATATATGCCCACGGGGAAGCAAGCCCCCGCCTGGTGCCGTCCGGTGGGGTGTAAGACCAGGTGCACACTAGCCGATTCGTGTCATTGAAGCTTTAAAAATAACAATAGTAACCCTCATTACCCCTATGTGTCTCCACAGGGGAGATGTGAGTTACTATTGTTATTTCTGTAGCTTCGACGACACAAATCGGCTAGTGTTAACCGGGCCTAAAATTCTTCCCTTGGGTAAGAGGGGTATTATAACGATACACAAGGGGGAGGGAGACGAGCATTCTTACCTAGGAATCGAGCTGTGTGTGATCCACTTTATAGACCTAGTGCTAAATTTAATGATCCACTTTTACAAGATGAAAATAAGTATTTCAAATTATATTATTTCAAATATGTGCTTATAACTTACAACCTTTGATGGCATGAATCAAATATTTCATATTATAATCAATGAGAATTTATGCAAAAAATAGGCTCACCTTGTATAAGCACAGTTGAGCTCCCTTGCGCTGATTCATCACTATTGTAAATGAAGCACTGGTACATGCCTTCGTCTCCTAATCTGACGTTTGCTATTTCTAATACGTTATTACTTTGCTGCCTTATCCGATTATCCAGAACTAAAGGCTTTAAATTTTTCTTCCATTTTAAGTACAATATTGGAGAGCCAGAAACTTCACAGCGCAAAGATAAAGATGTTCCCACTGTTACTAAGGTATGGGATGGAGTAATGGAAGCTCGGAGACTATCTGCAAAAGAAAATTTTCAGATAAAAAATGTTTTACATATAACAGATATTAGATTCTATTACGCTATATGCACTAGATACAAATGCAGGATTAAGGCTTAATAGTTCTTGTATCATAAATTCCTAATGAATGTTTCATAGTTCTAATGTTTGACTTTTTTTTACTTCTTCTGTATCAAAATAATTGATTAACTTTTGACAAATTTTTCGTAAATTCTACGAACGAAAGAGGGTTATTCCATAGTTTCATTTCTACATATTAATTTGTTTCTTCAGCTCTGCATTACATTTTTAAAAAAGCAAACATCAACATCACTTTGTTTCAAAATTTAAACATTTGGAAGGAAAATACTGTTTTATAGACACATTAATAATGTTTTAGTCACAGTATTACATACTTAATTTAACACTTTAAATGACCTAGAAACATTTGAATTTCTAAAAGTTTCAATAATAAACAAATGTAACAGTTATTAAATTTTAATGTAGTGTTTGCTTTTTATATTAATTGGAAACAATTGTTTTAAAATTAAAATATTTTTTATTTATTCTTTCTCGGGAAAAAACTAATTTCTTTATACGAACCTATGATATTGCGTTGCGAGATATCTGAACTATCTATCGTTCATGGATACGTCTACTTAGCTAACATATATAATAATATATATTTTTGGATTATCATAAATAAATCTATACAAGACGGTGCAGGTTTTTAATCATTTTAATTATGTAGCTAATACTTTTAAATATTGTGGTTTAATTATTAATAGTAGAAGAAATCGCAAGTATGTAAGAATAGTTTAAAATTACCTTTTTGGAAACTCATTATATTAAAATAAAAATAAAAAAACGAAATTTTGGCCAAATTAAACCTCAAATTCATCGAAATTGGCTGTTTTGAAATGCGAAGTTGACGAACTCCATGAAACAATTAAATTCCTCACAATATTGCACAATATTGTGAATAATGAACGCATCCTAAAAATATTGCACAATATTTAGTTGGCTAAATGTCCTTGGCTATTGATTGAGTGGCTGTGAGCTATGTTTCATGTACTTATCAAATACAGGATGCTTCAAACATAACTTATGTCTTACCTCTAACGGTTAAAACCGTGTGAACTTGCTCCTGTCCTTTGCTGTTGTTAACGACACAAACGTATTTCCCACTGTCTTGAAGAGTAGCTCTATGTATAACCAGCATGCCTTCCTGTTCCGTAATTCTGTGATTATTCGCAAATGACGTCATAATGCTGGAATCTTGCCTGTACCACCGAACGGATGGAACCGGATAACCATGAGCCACACATGGAAGCCATATTGTCTCTCCGTTCTGTTCTTGAATGTCTCTTCTCCAGTGGACTATTCTTGGTGGAACAGATCCATGGGGCTCTAGAATTGCACAACAAGACAAGATTTATTGCTTATTATATATATATATATATATATAAGAGACAAAACATAATAGAAAAACAAACAAACATTCATATAAAATTCGAAAGGATATGAAAAAATGAATTGAAAGTATATCGGAGTAAAGATAAAATTGCGAATAGTAACAGATGGAAAAATATATATAAATACACTACATACACAATGAATGCGCTAAAAGCTGCAATTCCAAAAGCGCTGTGGTAGATAGAGGTTTCATTTCATTTCACGTTTTATACTCTTTCTTTTTACGATTTATATTCTCTCTCTATATATATATGGTGTTTTCATTTGAAAAGAAAAAATATTGATGTCATCCGTTGTTAATTAAGAAATTATGTGGTTTCGAGGTGAGTCATTAACATTACTTTGTTTCAAAATTTAAACATTTCCATGGGAAATGCTACTTTTCAGACTCATAAATAGGCTTTTATCATAACTATAATTTATTAAATCAACATTTTAAATAATTTCTCTACTGTTTTAATATGAATCTCCAAATCCACTTAGTATGATAATCACATATAATGAGAAATCGAATTTTAAAAATCGTTGACATACAATTGAGGAAGAATAAAACGAATAATTCAGCAATTATTTAATTGCGCTTAGCAGTTGTTTAACCTTCTTTCAGGTGCAATCGGCCTGATAGGCAGCACAGCTTGGATGTTTTCGTTTCCCCCTCCACTTCCAAGAAAGGTTCAAATCTCTCCTTCCTAGTAGTCTCCTTCTTTCCTTGATCTTTAGTCTCCCCACATATTCAATTGATTTCCCCGCTACCTGGAGTGCAGAAATCGTGATATTGATCTCACAGGCACATTGCGACTGAATTCGTCACACATATGATTGTTCGTAGTATCCGACTTTTTTTCATCCCTGATGTTTATTTTATTCATCTCCCGATTTTAATATTTAAATTATATTGTTGCAAAAGACGGCTGCCTAGAAATCTGTTTCGGTCAAAGGGAAGAAGCAAAACACCAGCGTGTTTGGTTTAAGTGATGAGAAGACTTTGGTGTCCTGTGTTTCGAAAGTGAAGAAGAACGGTGTTCTCGTGTCTTCTAAATATGATGGCTTTTTTGCAAATATATCCTCACTTCTTTCTTTTAAGCCTTCCCACGAAGGTGAGAAGATAGTGTAAATTTAGTCAGTCATTAATTTTAGAATGCTAAAATTAAAATTAATTGGCATTAAAAATATTAATTACGAGATTGTTTAACTGTCCCTGTCAGGCACGTTGCGTCCGAACTCGTCAGTGCGCGTATTGCACCCGACGGAGGGTTAATCATACGAGACCTATAAATATCCACTTTTTTTCAACGACTTTTGCAGCGCGCAATTTACAGATGGTATGTAAGCATAAAAATATTAGAAATTTTAAATAATGTACTTTTTAAAAAATTATCTCATTGAAACATAATGGACGATTATTGAATTAAAGATATAAATACCTTTAATCGAATTTAGAAATGAATAAAGTTTGATGATATGATTAATCAAGTTTTAAAAGTCAATGTATATTATAATCCAAGAAAATGTATCTTAATTTTGTTGACAGTTGTTCAAAACACTTAAAAATGAATGATGAAAGTCAAAAAGTAACAGAATAGTTCCGTTGGCTACATTCCACATCTTTACTGCTTGCAGTTGTATAAATTATTTCTTCAATCTACGTTAACCGCGGAAACATATTTGTCGAAAGCAAGCGGAAAGAGATATGTTTGAAATGTTCCTCAATAAATAATTCAACGAGGATCTCAAATATTACCAATAAACTCTTGATAATCGTAATGAGACTGTGGAAATTACAGTATAAGATGTAGCGAATGCTTCAAACTTCTTCATTGACATGTTCTTCATTGCTTTAAATGTATATATAGAAAGTTGATTTCCATAGCATGCATCAGTGTTGAGAATAGATTTTTCAGTGCCAACAAATGTTTAGTCAAGGTATAAGGCTCTCATACTATGAAATTCATTTGCTAGGAACTTATTGCGTAAAGATGCCTTTTGTATCTGATAGCTCACTTAGGATTTAAAGTTAAAGAAAGAAGTCTCAAAATGATATCAAGTTAATACAAGTCAACAACTCAATATCATCAAAGTGTCGCGGTGGCCTAATAGTAAGGGGTCGGCCTCTGAGACGAAGGGCTTCCAGATTCAAAACCCGATTCCACTGAAGATCCGTCACGTATTGAGCCTATTACACGTTAAATCATACGTATGGGGTCAAACGTTCTCCCGTTGGTGTAGTGCCGAAGTTTGAAGAGGAGGTGCCAACTCAGGTGCTGTTCCCGTCATCTGACCGCGGTTCAAAATTACGAGGTCCGTCCCAAAATAGCCTTCATGTTGCGTCAAAATGGGAAGTTAATATAACCAAACTAAACCAATATCATCAAAATCCAACTCTTTTTTTTCCATCACTGCGTTCTCCTGCCATAAATTACTATTTTAAACGCATCAATCATCGACAGAGAGTAACGGTTTCTTTTCTGGGGCATACAGATTTTAATTTTCTGATCCACGTTTATTAAAATTTGGATCATTATAACAGTTTATTATAATACATCTATGATTTATAAATACATTTACTCTTTCAATGCGAAGATATGAATCCAAAATTGGCATCCGTTATTAAGTACAATTTAGGTCTACGGAGAAAAAGCAATGGGTAGTAGTTTTTTAAACAAACTGCTCTCGAAAATGATTTTGGTGATTTTGTTAATTTTCCGAACCAAACCAAAACTTCTATCAAAGATCTGAAATTTATTCATGTTGTATTTGGCTTCAGTAATACAAAAAGAGCTTACGGCTGGGTGACGATTGTCTATAAAGGGTGTTCCAGAAATCACGTACAAACTTGAAGAGGAGGTAGAGAACATAGCTTGGAACACATAAAAGCATGACTGGAAATGCCACCCTCGAGTGATAAAGTGGTATAAAGATACAGTAAGAACACAATAAAGAAAGCAAATGAAAGCGTTGTATTACCCAAAAAGGAGTACCATCATAGTTACAAAAATCACAGGAGGTGTTTAGAATTTCACCCATTGGCATTGATGCAGGCATACCATAAACGCCGCATGGATTGCCGAACATTCTCAAAGATATTAAGCTTTTCGCGGATCGTAGTTGCAGCGATGTTCGTTCTTGTCACCAGGTCCATGTCAGAATATAGTGAAATTTCGTACACAATGACCTTCAAGGTCCCCAGTAAAAGAAATAACCAAGAAGAGATCAATCAGGTAATATGCGGGAGGAGGCATGTGACACGATAACCACGTCCAATCCATTTACATGCAAAGAACTGGTATCCTGCACAGATCCTCTGAAGAATCCGCCTTCAGACGGTTTGAGGTGCAAATGAGCGAAAATTTCGTGATTTGGTATATCGCTGCAAATCTTTCCCTAGGCAACTGGACAGCAGCGCATCCATATCCGTTAGCTAGGCCATCATGTCATCCGTCGTATATGGCCTAGCTAACGAAAAAAAAGGATGCACTCAGCGTTCGTGAAACGAATCTTATTAACCTCACTCAGTAAACGTCTACAACGAGGAACCAACCTTCATATGTCGTCTATAGCGACACAGATCCGTTTCCGAAAAATTTTGTAAAGCAGACAATCCGGGACAGAACGACGCGTGAAAGAGGATGCTTAAAAAGTAGATCACGCATCAGTCACTAATGATTATCAAAGAGCATTCCCATAGCCGTAGGAAATAAAACCGTCTTTTACTAATGGCACAACATAAGTCTTTAAATGAGCTGTAGTACACCTCCACTATGCTTTTAGGAAAATGGAAAAGAGAAGCATGGCATCTGGCTTAATGCTACAAATTTCGTACTGAATACTTCTATGAATCTAGCAATGGTACGAATCTGGCATAATTAAGCTTCTGATAGGTTTTTCCTCACTGAGTTTATCATTAAGGCAAGTGATTTAGAAGGCTAGGAACAGAAGAATAGAAAAAACATTAATGTTGGCTAATTTGGATGTTGTAGCTCTGAACATTATGTCACTGAAATTTGATTTGCTAACTGACAACTTTTCAAACCAATACCTTTATTTTAATATTTAAAGCTTTACTAACAGAAAATGAAATTATTCTTATAAATATAAATTTTTGTGATAACTCTCCATTTGTATGTCACCGCAAACTCAGTATTTAACTCGAGAAGATTGCACTTATTGAATGAATTGTAAATAAAATAATTCATTGTTTACACTTATTCAATCGTACAGTTTAAAATAAAATTTGGCCTTTATTACTTAGAGATGTATCATATCATATTTAATAAATTAATATTAACGCGTTATCTTTTTAAGAACCAACAACCAAATGTAGAAAATTTTCGTCATTTATACTTTGTTTATTGATAAACCAAACAAATGGATAAAATCTACTGTTAAAAAAAACTAATTAGTTCTTTTATTCGAACGGTCAATTTACGTAATAACCATTCTCACATTAAATATTTGACATTAATTTTAATTTATTTGTGATAAAACTCCCTAACTACAATTTTCGCTATTCTTAGAAAGAACAGCTCCCACCTTATACATAAAAAATGCGAGAATAACACAGGCTAAACGCAAAAATGACAATTGAGAAGTGTCAAGTTGCTTAATTATTATTGCAGCAACCATTCAAAGAACCAATAAAACGTTGAAGTCATCACCGTAATTACCAGAAAGGTAATTTTCTTCTTTTAGATACGAAGAAACTGTCTCGTTGTTTTATTGCTCATTTTTCAAATCCGCTTTCCGAACGAATGATGGGTTTTATTCATCTTTCACTTTGTTTCTCATTTTTTCGAAACTTCAATAAAACATTAACTTTTTGTTTTCGCGAATTTTGCCGCATTTATCCGGGGCTAATTATGCCACATTAAGAGTTAAGAATAGATTTTTGTTTTTTTTATTTACTTTAATTTTGAAGATAGACCTTTACAACTTTCTAAATTTCTGATTGCATTTATTCAAATAGAGAAAGATGTAACTAAAAGCAACATGAATATTTTATTAGACAGCAATTTCCTAAGCTTTAAGAATACTATTATTTGCTTAGAATAAACTTGATTATTTCAACTGTTTAGTGCGCTTTCATCACCTTATTGAGCAATTAGATTTAAAATAATTACTTTTCCACTGCCATTAGAAGAGAATCTCATTTTTATTGTCAGAAAAATTAAAAAAATATTCCAAATGAGTATATTTTAAATATGCTTCGCAAATTTCAAGAAGAGAGAATCAATGACTATATCTCGGTTAGGAATCTACTCAGATCAGCTTAGTGCACCTCATCCGAGCAGGACCGGATTACTAAATAAACAAAGTAGGCCACTGCCTATAGGTCCCGTAACTTTTTTGGGCCCCAAAATTTCTTTTGTGGTATTCTCAAGGTAATCAAATTTTGAGCTTACGTTTGATTTACAAGGCCCATGTACTTAAACATCTTCAAATTAAGTATTGCTTAAATTTCAGAACATTATTCTTCGATTTTTTTTCATGTTTTCAAATTTATTTACAGATCAGTGTGGTCCAATTTTTTTCATAGTTGGGTGACTAATTCAAAAGTCAGCAGCTCTGGAAATATTTGCAATAGAATATTAAGATTCTGTCAAAAATGTTTTGTAATTTTTTAAATGCTAAATTTTTGTTTAAAATTACTTATAAATTTAATTTTTTTATACACGATTTAAATTTATAGTAAAACAAACACTTTTGTAGGTGGTTCGCAATTTAAATGCTTTGTTATTTCAGTTTAACATAGTATGCGTTACTTAGAAACCTGCATGTATAGAGATTAAATTAATATCAATAAAAATAGTTGAAATCGAATGCATATTTTGCAAGAGGAATAGTAGAGAAGTTGATGTCGACAATGTGGAATTTAATGTTGCATGACACAGCCTGTCACTTGACTCAATTAGGGACTTTCATGCAGACAATGAACAGAACAGTTGCAAAATTACTGAAAGAACATGGGTTAAATGTCTATTACAATTTGAATTTTAAAATTGTTAAGGGAACCATGAATATCAAATTATGCATGAGAGATTCAATTGAAATTATATTCCCGGCGAACAAGTTGGTCGCCGAAGGTGGCTAGTAATTGTTAAAATTGTAAACATAGTTTCATGTATTTCTACCCATTTTTATAAACAGTCTTCAAAAGAATATCAGTACGAACACTGTGGAGTTTTTATTTAAATAAATTTCTATTGAAATGTATTCAATTATGGTTTGTACCGACATTGTTTTATCCAGATATTTACTATACCAACAGTTCTGCATAATTAAGAGGTACAATTTGGGGGCCTTTTTAACTCAGTTAAATTGTAAACGCAGTTCTTTCCTTTAAACAAGATTTGAATCGAATATATCAAAAGAACTATGCAGCAGTCCAACTTGAAAGTTTTTAAACTATCTAGGAGTCTACCGCGATAGTTATTTCAGATTCTAAAAAAGCTTCCTGTCTTATATTTGTACAGTTGTACTATGCCAATTGTTTATATTTAATTTTTCTTGATTCTAAGTTGTTTCACTATCACTTTTTATATACAGTAATAGTTAGTTTATCTGCTACTTAGAACAGCTTTAGAGACTGAATGTTTCGTAAAATAACTTTACCGAAAATGGAACCTGGATTCTTTTACCCCTGGATCTGCTGGTACCGACATTTCCGCAGTGAGCCGAATCTAATTTTTAAAAGTGTTTTCTCACCTAACCCTATTGTCGATTCATCTACTACTTTGAAAGTATTTTTAGTCACCGACTGTTTCGTGAACTTAGCCAACAAATATTTTTGATTGGTTAAGAGTATCTAGCGCAAAATAATTAAATCTGGCTTTTTGCCAGAAAACTCCACCAAATAACCAACCAAAATGGAAATTGAGAGCGAAAACACAGGCTAAAAACTGTTTATCAAACATCAGTTAAAAGAATTCCTGCTTTCAACCTTAAAAACTCGAACTGGAAACTTTTTTATAACACTTCTAAACTCATGATATAAGAATTCGTAATCTCATTGGTTCTTGCAAAGATCCAGAATCTTTGCAAAATCTTGCTGACGAACTCATTTCCATTATCCAGGATTCATGTAAAATGTCCATTCCGATTAAGCAAGGAAAACACAGGGTTCCTTGGAGGACAACTGAACTCAATTGCATGAGGAAACATGTAAATTCTGCAAGAATAAGATTCTAGAGACGCAAAAATGTTGTTATAAAAGAAATCTACAGGAACAAATATCAAGAGTTAAAAAATATATATAGCTTGAAACTTTTGGATGCGAAGATAAACACTTGGAATGATTTTTTGGCAGAAATTAATGTAAATAATGTGGGGAAGAAAGTGTATACCTTTGTAATCAAACAGAATTTTAAGAAAAGGGTGGAAGTCAGTGGAATTGCTCTTCCCTGTGGAACTGTGACGAATTCCTTAGAGGAGACAATCGATGAGGTTTCGTGTAATTCTTTTCTTAAGGATTTCTCACAATGCGAAATTTACCAAAGAACTTTTCCTTCCATTCATGGACGTTTGAAAGCCATCTATTTCATCTCTAATTTCAGAATTACTCAATTTCTCACTGGACATGGGAACTTTATAAACCTATCTAAGACGCTTCAAATTATCTCGTACAGACTTGTGTTCTTGCTCTGGTGAAGAAATTCAAGATGTCAATCACTTGATACTTTCTTGTTCTAAATTCACTCCCGCTAGATGTTTATTCATCAGTAGTCTAAAGAAGAACAATTTAGCATGGCCTCCATTTTTCTCTACTTTGGCCCAGAACAAAACTTGTTTTGCATCCTTTTGTGAATTTATCGACAGCATTTCCCGCCACAATATATAGACTATAAATTTTGTATCTGTTTGCTGGCATTTGCAATGTTTTTCTTATTAATTTTGTTTATTTATTTTTTATTTTTAATTTTTGGAATTCATTTTTTTCTCTCAATTATTTTTGGATCAGACCCTTTTGTTTTGTCACCTGTGCGAAATTTTTGTGTTTTATATGTCCTGTGATATTTTGTGTATTTGTGTGCTTTTATATGATTTTTGAATGTTTTATTCTTTTTCCACTTTTCCCCACCTTGCACAGCTTTTACTCCATTTTTCGTTTTTTACATTTTTTGTGTATATGTGACCAGTTATTTTGCATCTATACCTTTCTTAAAAATTTTTAATATGATTCAGTATCTATTTCCCTTGTTTATTCACTTCATTGCTTAATACCATTCATGTGTTCGTATGGATGTGACCAATTTATGTATATTTGTTTCTCTTTTTCTTCCTCCTTTTCTGTTTGGAATTTGTATTTGAATCATTTAATTTGAAGCTTCCTTCAACCCAGTTTTGAGTATTTTACTTACTTCTATAAGCCTTGTGCTGTACTTGTTGGTGCACAAGGAGTTTTTCTCAAGAGATTTCAAAACATATATATGTATATATAAAATGATTTCTTTATTTGATTCATAAGTTTCAGCTGATTAGGGTAGAATTTAGAATAATATCAAGCCATGATTTAAAAAATAGACACAAAGCGCGTAATCGCTGGCGAAAAAGAAACAAACCACGCCGAAGAAGCGGGCGTCTGGTATGAATGTTACATGATTTTAAAAAGAGGAAGTTGCACCATCGCAGCGAGATTAAGTAGTATTGCCGAAGAGGGGAATTCCCGAGCATTAGACCGGTTGAAACTGGATTGCAGGCAGTTAAAGTGACAGTTAATTGTGTGTTAGAGCTTAAGTAGAAATAATTTTACGGATTAAATTGTGATTAGCGCTTTTTAAAATTAGGAAAGTGTTAAATTATTACATATATATATATAGAATTTGAGTATTTATTTTTATTCTAATTCATTTCTGTTTCTGATAATTAACGAACCGTTATAAAAATATAATTGTAACAATATTGTACGATATGTACAATTACTCTTTCGAAAAGATATTTGCTAAGTGTAAGGAAACAGGACGCAGTTAGAAAGAACGAGCAATGTAATTACTAGAAGTAACCTTTCTCAAAAATTGGGTAAGCTATTGAAACTTAAGAATTTCACAATAATGTGGTCGATATTTTTAATAAGAGCGCTATTGTTACTTCTTGTTTTCAGTCTAAAACGTATAAAACAAATTAAAAACATTTGCTCCCTTTCTTTGCATTGCAATACTTACCACTCTAGAATTATTTTTAGGAAATTAATATTGTGAAGGATTAAAGCTTTTCTGTAAACAAAACAATTCTTCAGTGAATTTTTTGGTGAAATATTTCAGTACTTAAAAAATACATTTTCGTGTTATTTCCTTCGACGAAATCTTTCTTAAAGTTTTTATTCCACCACCACGCTTTTAACATTTGAACGAAAGCCAATATTTCTATGTTTATGCATTCAGATAATGTTTCTTTGGCTTTGAAAATGGTTTTCATTTTTCATTCATTCTATTTATTTTAAAACGACATTCTCGCAGATGAAGAAATAAAAACAGAAAAGGAAAGTCGAGGACTAAAGGAAGAATTTAAAAGTAAAAAGTAAGAAAAAATATTTTCATTAGATTGTAATTCTATAAAGCTTTTAAGACTCATGCATTTGCAATTGTAATAGCGCTTTAAACCTTTTTTGGCCGTAAAATGTAATTTAAAATCTGTCGAGGCTGAAAAAATTTCATTTAATGCTTTATTCTCAGAGATTTAAATTAAATCATTCTTGACTATGAATTTCGTGTTAAACTTGAGAAAACAAATCCCGATACAGAATACTCTAATTAACAGAGCTATATTTCAATAAAGTTCGCTTAGAAACTTAATAATTATGAATTATTTGCTTGAAATTATTTTGTAAACTGGTTACCTGATTATAATATTTTATAGCGTGAAATTATTTTAAAATTCAAGATATGAGTTAATTATTGAGATAAGTTAACTTTTTCTTTCATTACTTTTCATCAAAGTCAGATATTTGATAAAATATCTCCGCAGAAGAATCTTCTATAGTGTTCAGAAGATTCGATTTTATAAGATTTACTAAATTTTTGTTGGCAGAAGTTTTTAAAGATTCATATGCACATTTATTATTTAAGAGATAATTAAATTTTCAATGGAATAAGAACGCGGATACCTTTAATTTCTATAAATATTTGTTGGGTATAATATTAAAGTGCATTCTTCCAAGAAATGAATCTGTTGCAATTAATTTATTATAAGGAATAAATACACTAATAACCAGAATCTTAAGGGATATAGAAAAGAAATCAATTGTGGGTAAATTTAGCCAGAAATATATAAATGAATATAATAGAAATTAATTTATGTTTTCACTTAGTTATTTGCGGTTTTTAAAAAGGAAGAATAGCATTTAAATTTACATAATCCCCAAAGAAATGGACAACTAATACATTGACTGACATATTTTCTTCTATACTAGCAATCATAAATATAGTATATAAAACTGTTCTTACGCAGAAATCTATAAATTAAAAAGTTACTATTACGGAATAATGAGGGATTAAGCATTTTAATCATATTACGTAAGTTTATATTTTAAAAATTTTACTGCCATTTAATAGTTGATATTTTTCAACCTTCAAAGTTTAATTGTGTATAATTTTAAAGAAATGATTTTTCAAGATTTGAAATTATACCAAGAACGAGCTTTTATTTCTATGATAAATGAGAAGATTAAAATAAATATTTGCCATATTTGACATTATTTTAAGCAATTTTCTAACTTTTCGCTTATTTATTTTCATTTTTAGTATAGATGACAGTATTTATGATATTAGTACACTTTCTTGAGTTAACTGGTATTAATTCGTATTTAATTATTTACTAATTATATTTGATTTTATTTTAATGAATATTATTCAATAAATTTACTATCAATTATAGTTATTGGTATACACACTGAAATTTGGTAATTAATTTAAATATTTTTCCAATTTTATGTTGATTGATTTTTGGCATTTATGTATCGTCAGCGAAATTTTGAAAGGCTTGGCCTCAACGTAAATATTTTTTATAAATTTGTAATGTAAGTATGAATTTATAGTTTTCTAAAATTAATATTATTTTTTTACTCTATCCCTTATTTATTTATTTTTCGCAAAATTTTTGGTTTATACCTTTTCGTATATTTTCCCGCAACTAGATAAGACTAAACAAGGTGGTAACATAAATAATTCCTAATTTTGAACCTTCGTCCTAATCTTGAAGATGCGTTTAAATTGACGAAAGTCCATTTATGTTCTTGCTTATCCATTTCCAACAATTGCATTTATTTATTTATTCACTTTCATAAGAATTAGGGTAATATATAGAGTTTTAGACAGACAAAGTTTTTCCATTTTATATATGTAAATGCTTATATGAGTCATTAATATGGTTATGCACTATTAATGAGGGTTAGATTTGGATTATATTTCCCTTAAATATGAGTGATAAAGGACAAGTTAAATTAAATTTGTAAATATAGGTCATTTTTGCTTAGTTATATCGTTAACTATATAATATCGAGTATTTGTTTATAAAAAAGAATTTCTTGATACGGATCCAAAACTTGATATAGATATAGAATTTAAGTGTAAATACCAAATATAATTATTTTTCTTCGTTGCATTTTTTTAAGCATTTCCAACAAAACTCCAATTCCAAAAATCTTTCTTTTGCAAGTGAAGTCTTGATGGTAATTGGCGTCATAATATGACTTTTGCATCAATTATTACTTTCCGTTTTATGTCGATAGCATAAGAAAAAAAACTTGAACAGTAAGAAATATTCAAGAATGCATATTTTTATCTGGCTAAAGTTTGCACTTCTAGCAATTATCATCTCACAGTTCTAAACATTCTCCATCGGTTAAAATGTAAACTTTCAAGATAAAAAGTAAAAATTAATATGAATACACAGTTTCACATGCAATTATAAATACAAATACAACCTGACGCTAAAAATACAAATAATACACAAGTAAATATTAGAATAAGGAACAATAAAGTTCATTTATTATCGCCCAAATGACAATATACAAAATGCATTTTGTTATACAGTAGTAATCAGAGTCGGAGGGAGGTCTTCCCCCAGGCATCGCTGTAGAAATTAAATTTTATTTCATTTTAGCTGCTAAAAATTAAGAATTACGAGAAAAAAGCAAACTAATCCGGGAAAGCGAGATAATTTTGTAGATAATTTTTTTAATTTGTTGTCTATACCCCTATACTCTCCAATACTTATAGTTGTCTATAAATTGTTTGCCTCCCCCCACTTATAACTAAGAAGCGCAGCTACTCATGGTAATAAAAAGGATTCTTGCGAGCGTTTTAGTCAATTAAAAATATAACAGAGCAGTAATTCTAGGCTGGAAATTAGCATGTTTTCATTTCTGGATTGTCGATTTCCCGAACATTTTTGGCTGATAATTAATATTTTATATCCTTTCCATAGGATTTAAATCCCACCAGAAAGGTTTCTTTTATTATTAAAAAGGAATAAAAAGCACAAAATATTTGCTTTGGGCTTTTATAGTGCGAATAAGAAATTAGAGGAAAAATTCAAACTTTATCGTACTTGCGGCAGCTCAAGACATCATCCGAATACGATCAAATTTTATTTTTGTCTTTTTTACATTAAAAGGCAACTTTTCTGCACTATTACAGATTAAAAAAAAGAACAAAAACTTTTTCTCTTTCTATCCTAATCTACTTATAAATCCATTAATTATTCTGAAAAACTAATCAAATCATTAAATACATGCTGTTTTTCAACCGGAAAATACCGATAAATTTAAAACATTCATGGAAAATCTTAAAAGGAATTAATCAGGCATTTTGCAGGAGTTTAATAAATCAAAAATAAAGGAAGATATTCAGGAGAATACAAGTAAATTTGAAAATTCCGAATAAAGAATTCAACTGAATATTTAGAAAAAAAAAAAGGCTTTCTTAGAAAATGTGAAGACACGATTTTTTATTTGCAACAAAATGAAATCAGAATTTATGCATAAAGATTTTTGAAACCTAGGTTTAGTTTAGTTATATTAACGTCCCATTTTGAAGCAACATGTGGGCTATTTTGGGATCGACCGCATAATTTTGAGCCTCGGTCAGATGACGAGGGCGATACCTGAGCTAAAATCCCCTCTCCAAACTTACGCACCACACCAGTGGGAGGACGTTTTACCCCTACATGTGATTTAACATGCAACAGGCCCAATACACGGCAGGTGCTCAATGGAATCGGTTTTCGGACATGGAACCCTCCGGTCCCTAAACCGAGACCTTAACATAGGCCACCGCAGCCCAGTGAATATTTACAAGAAAAAAATATGTTTTCTTAGAAAATGTGAGCACACGAATTTTACATATTTGAAGGAAGTGAAATCAGAATTTATGCAAAAGGTTTATATATATATATAAATTTGCAAAATCTTTTCGATGATTAATTGAAATAATTTGCATGCTCTAAGATATGTAATTTTTGAAAATTTTTAATTTTTAGCGTAATTGATAAATTATAGTTTAAAAACTTGCATCATAAAATATTTTTAATTTAGAAGAAAAATTGTCTTGTATAGCGATGTGTCTCTGCTTTCTTTACTAATTAAATTAAACATAGCCAAAAAGTAATTTATAAAAAAACTTGCATCCGAAAGAAATTACAATTTAGAAGAAAAAGTTTTCTGCATTATAGCTGTACATCTCTGTTCTCTTGTAACTAACTTTCTTACCTGCTATAACTCTTGCCTTTTTTAAATATCACAAGGAAATTAAACTTCCTTTTACAATACAGAGCACAAACTTCCAACTCACGCATGAAATGGATACTTACATTTGTAGCATTACAAACTTTGAAATTTTAAGGTTTTAAAAAATCCCCTCAAGACGCTAGCAGAAATTTTAAAAAAACTTTTAAGTTAAAAGGTTCCATTACTTCTGCGAATCGGAATACAACTTTTAAAGCCGAAAAAAATACTCATAATTATAATAAGATAATTAAATATCACGCTCTCATAACCTTACTTTACTGCAAACGCAAACCAACGAAAAGGAAACAACAGCCAAAATTAAAAAGGAAAGCTTATCCTGGCTATTTTTGCTTCCTCGGCGAAATTTATGTACATTTCTCAAGACGCTCCAGTGTAGGTCTTTCAAGATTAATGGGAGACAAGGAGTTTTCTGATGCACAAACACTGTGTTGCATTCTAATGTATGCAGGGCCACGCTGGGGAAGCAGAAATGTGTACATAGAAGAGCTTGCTATTCAGAAAGACAAAGAGTAGCATTATCCGTGTAAATACGGAAGATAATAAGGGATCAGCTGCATATAGCAGTTAGCTAAGCAGTAAATGTCTTTTATGAATATGGCATTGTATACAGTAACTAGATTTGTCGCTTGTTCATTTAGTTTCCACGCCATGAAATGAAGTTAGTTTCCCACCTGAAGACTCAATCTTTGTTTACTTTAGAGCGTGCTGCGAATAACACAATTAATCGTGTACGGGCTAAGTTTTATTAATGCCTATTTACATTTCATTATCATAAACATCTTTTACTGTAGTGTATATTCGTCATTTAATTAAGCCGTGTAATGCTTTAAACATTATATAAAATGTCAAAGTCTGAGCTGTGTGAAGGTTGTTTTAAGTTAAAAGCTGTTTTAAAGTAGTTGAAGATTTTTTATAGAACGTGTAAAAAATTTCGTAACATTTTTTCATGCATATTTCAATCATCGCAACGGATTTTCAAAATTATCTGTGTTTCTAACCAAACTTTATTTTTATAGTTAAGTACAAATGGAGATTTCTTTTTTTATCAGCGGCTTTGTTTATAAAGTTATTAGAGAACCTAGTTTAAGTAATAAATGTTTTGATTTAACTTCCAGGGTAGACCTATATTTCATGTATTTCTTAGAACTTCTTTTCATATTTGTGTTCTTTGCTTTTCCATGCAAATCCAGTAATAATGCTTTTTATTATGAAAACGACTCATTTGCCGCTAAACACGAACTATTTTGTCTTATTTGGTATTTATTTTTTGAAAAATTCATAATTTCAGCTTAAATTAAATATGAATAAACGTTTCAAAAATTTAAGCTCATTTCATTAGTCAACAATAAAAAATGAAATAAAGGTTAGATTTATTTTATCATAAAAGAAAAAAACTATAATTCATATTATCTAATATTAACGCCAGTGCGAATTTAGTAATTTATTTTATGTAACTGATTATGTAGAACTTAATTATGATGTAGAAAATCCCAATTTTGCGAGTAAATTCTTTCATATATTTCATGCTGTTTATTAAGTATTATTAGAGAGTAGATATAATATTTAGAATTTCATTAAAAAATTATATATTATCGTTATGAAACTAATAGAGTTTTATCCGACGAACTTATGCCATATGCACACAAGAACTGCGAAACCTTTATGAGCTACTGAAATTAGAGAAATAAGTCTGCTTGTTTGGTTAATGCTCTTTCAATATTTTAAATGAATTAATTAATGCAGGCAAATTGAATCTTAAGACGAATATATATTTGTATATATTTGAAAGACTCTTTCTTTCATTATCTGCTTGTAAAAGAAAATATTATATAATAATGTTAAAATAATTGTGCATTTCAAAGCTGCATCGAAGCTAATTTTAACTAAATAAAGCTTTAAAGTTCATTTCCATTAATTAATTAAAAGTATCATTTTAATTATTATAACGATAAACTAATCTAGGTATTCTACTTTAACAGATATGTTGTAGAAGTACCAATTATAACATATTTAAATTAACTGGAACAAATAAACTTTCAGACATTCTGCGGAAAAAAAGAAAAACAGAAAAGAAAAAAGATGCAAGTCCAAATTTATATTAAAATGTATATTTTACATACATAAAAATACTAAGAAACTACACTTCGTATAATTTTACAGAAACAAACATAAAACAGCATTTAGTAATTTTTAAAAAAATTATAAGCGTTTTAAAAAACGCGCTGCTCGCTAATAAACAATTTTGTTTATTAGCGGGTGCACATCTTATATAATATATACATTTAGCTTCAACTAAGCTTTACCTGAAATATCCACTCAGCGGGGAAAAGAACCTATTGGGAAATATAAAACTCATATCTGGGTTTCTTGTATCTGAACATTTCGAAAGGTAGTAATTTTGTTGCGTTTAGTTATATTAATCGTATTCCCGTTTTAAAGCAATATGAGGGTTATATCTGGACGGACCTAGAAATTTTGAACCGTGATCCAATGTCGAAAACGGTCAAACTCGTCTCTTCCAGCTTCTACGCCACACCAACGTTTGGTTGTTGGAACATCGGCGTCAGATTTAGAACACACCAGGCTCTTAAACACAACAGATCTTAGGGGGAATTGGATTTTGAGCCTATAGCCCTTCGGTCTTAGAGCCGATACCTTACCACCAGGAAACCACGGTCACTCGAAGAGTAATGAAAATTACCTTAGACTATCAACTTCAGAAGAGTTACAACTTTAAAATGTAATAAGCTGAGGGGAGATGAGCGAAAGCCGATTGAACTGCAAAATATTTATCTTTTTAAAGTTGTATATTTTATATAGCTTTAATTTTTTTCCTGTGTAATATTGTCATATATCAAAATGCTCAGTAAAATCTATTCTTTAAACTGTTATATAAAAGATCTTGATTCCATTTACGTGCTTAAGTAGGAAAAAAACACATATTGTCACAGAGATCCAGTCTCTCGGATCATTCGTGTAAGTAAGAGATACCCACACTAAATTTTGAAACAGAGTTGCTATGTGTGAATATTATTTAATATTGTTAAATTCTTTTCATGTTATTCTGCTGGAGTGCACATAGGAGAGCGTGTGTGTATACATGTGTTTTTAGAAGGAAAAAATATAACAAAGCTTTATTACAACTTCGGTAAATAATTATATTCATCGAAAGAAATGAGTTACAAAAGTATAAAATTGACATACTGTGTTATTTCCAATAATTTCAGACAACTGGAACGTGTTGTGTATGTCAGATATATCTTCATTTTTCAAAACTTAAGTGTTAAATAAAGTCATTAAACAAATTCTTATCTGTACCCAGTTCCCTCAGTCTCGCTACCCATTTGCTCATCATTAGGTTTGGACATAGGGGAACTGATACACTCTTATGATATTTTTATATTAAACAAAACTATAATTTTAACATAAATCAAATCCACTTAGTTTGAATTCTAATTTGTGGATCTAGTTATGATTGTTTGTAATTAGAAAATTACACATTCCAGAATAGCTAAGACAGAATACTGTCCCAAGCCCCAAGCAGCAAAATCGACTCATTTTATGAAAAATCTCTCTTCTGTATTCTTTCAATACCACTGGCAGTCTAGGGGTTGTTTCAGAGGAAACACATATACAGTGTTCAGAACAAGGGTTTTTAAAATATATCTCTATCCACATTTAAGAAATATACATTGAGATTGAACAGCTGTCTCCTTTATCTCCTTACCTTAAATCAAGTAATAAATAAAATAATAAACACGTTATCCAGTTTAGTTTATGTATATTAACGTCCCGTTTTGAAGCAACTCGAGTGCTATTTTGGGACCGACCTCTTGATTCTTACCGACGAGACGAGGCCGACATCTGCGTTGGCACCTCCATCTCCACACTTCTTCACCATACCTGCGGGAGGACTTTTGACTCATGTCAGATTTAACGTGCACCGGGCACACAAACACATCATGTCTTCATTGTAATCGGGTGTCGACTCTGGAGCCCTCCAGCACCTATGTCGGGACTTTACCACTAGGCCACCGCGGCCACTCTCATGTTGTCAAGGTAGGCATACTATCAATTAAAGGTAACCATAAGAGATATACCCTGCCGTGCTTAAGCATCCAGGAACGGTTTGCCGCAGCAATTACACGGGTTTGTGCTTAGTTACTAAATGACCAGCTCCGGCCCACATACCAACCCTATTCCTAGGAGCTCCCGTCTTCGAAAATGTGGCCAGCACAACACCATCATTGGACACTTTATAGGAGCTAGAGCCTGCTTACTTATACGGCAACTTCTCATCTAAATATTTGTGGTGCCTTCAAGAAGGATCTTATAAAAGTAAATACGAAGTTTTAAAGGCATTTTAAATTAAGAAAATAAAATAAATGCTGTATATTCAATATTATTTCTCTGGGAAAAGAACCGCAATTATTACGAAGATAAAATTCCAGTAAATATTGCTCTAAGATTCTGTCTAAGGAATAAGCAACACAACATTCCTGTTTTGAACATTGCACGATTGGAATTTGTAAGATATAGAGAACTGCATCATCCAAAGGAAAAATGCTTGCATTTTATAACAGAAAGTATAGTCGCAATTCACGAAGAAAAAACAGGTTGGAAGTTTTATAACTTTTATAGAAAACTTTATTTCAATGGTTTTTATTCAATGAATTTCAGCGAAAATGAGGAAAATAAATATTTAATGTAAAACGTCATTAGTAGCTATGAATCACGAACCAACAGAATTTTATGCATTTCCGTTTTAATATCGTCAACTGTATAACTCGCGTATGTAGTTTCCATTGAAAGACTGACAAACTACAAAAAGTTGCACAACAGATTACTCACGAAGCAATATCAATGTATGGAAAATCGCAGAATTAAATTTTTTCAATCATTAATTTTTAAAATCAGATTCATTATGTATTATGTTTACTGTAAATTTCTCCCCACTGCATTTTGCTGTCAAAATGGAATTGCTTTGAAAAAAGCATTTGAGAAATTAAGCGCGTATGCTAGTTTTAAACATTAAATTTACTTAAATGTAAAGCAATAAATGGATGAAGAGAAATTCGAAAGAGTCGGTGACAAAGGGCTCTTCAGTAGAACCGTTATTATTATTGTATGCATTTTCATAGCTGCAGATGCAATTACCACTTTTGTGTACTTTGGAGCGCAGATAATATCCTTTACTATTAACTAGCTGCTTTGGGCCATCAGCTTGTTTGTTTGGATAATTGAAATCAATTCATCTCAGTGGAATTAGTTCATTCATCCCAACTTGCCGTTTCTCAGTGAGTTTTGTAATTCACTAAAATGCGAGCTGTATTTCTAGAAGCTTATTATCGATAGATTGTATCAATTTTATTTCCTGCCATTCGAATTCATCCTCAAACTTCTATCAGGGATACTTTTTGCAAAATGTCATTTGTGTTTTTGAAAATTTGTTATTCGTGGACTTTCCCTTGTTTTATTTAATCCTCATATTTCTAACAGTGATTAGCATTCCTTCTAACAGTGTTAGCTGAGCTTTGTTATTTTTATCATGCTTACATTGGAATTTATTCATACTCACATGATTCGCGTGAAATGCGTCGGGTCAATTCAATTTTTGATTGCAACTGCTGACGCGAGACAAAGTGCAGTTAGCTTTAGATGGCAAAACATGGGAAATTATGTTTCTTAAGAGAGTATGACGTCATATGAGAGGAATCCATATGCTTCGATTATGTAATGATATTATGTAATGATTATAGTGGCAAAATACGAGTTTAAATATTAAAAAAAATCAACAAAATATATCTTAACATATTTTTATTAAAATAGGAAATAAAACAAGAAATTAAAATATGAAAAGTTGACACATTACAGATTTGAAAGAAATTTCAAAGAATATGACTGATGATTGGAGCAAAGAAATATGATTCCATATTTAAGAAAAAAATTGTATTATTCTACAATCCTTAAAATTCTCGAAAAAGTGCCAGGAAAATACCACGTCTTCACATTAAATTCTAAATTCCTTCTCATATCTACTGGCGAAAAAATATTTTTCTTTGTACGCTCAGAGAAACAACTCACACATTCCATAAGTATATTCTTAGAAGCAATTCTATTCGCAATCTGCATTTCTAAATCACGCGTTCTCTCCATGTAATGGATTTCTACGGTCTTTGCCTATTTCCTATGGAGTTTAAGGGATTGAAAACATCTACGCCTTGACGGTTTCTTCCCCGGGAAGCATCTCGTATCACAAACAAGCAGAGTTCCACATAAAGAAGAAATCTACGTGAGCACGAGGAATTCAGAATCGGGGAAGAATTTATATATCCAGCAAAATTCGAGAGGGGAGGAAACACAAAGGCATCTAACACAACACATGGTGGAAATAGAGCCGCTATATTTTGCCGTACACTGCCAGGCGTATATGTTGGGAATAAAGTATTTGGATAACAGGTACACGCTTCATACTTTCGGAAGAATGGAAATTCTTTCGGCTTATATTTTGTTGTAAAAATGAACCTCTCTTCTCCTATTGAATATTTAGCTGTACATTCTGAAAGAGTGGAAACTTACAATGTCATGTTTTCTAGAGTGTTTATCTTCGAATAGATTTATAAGTTATTATTCCTTTAAAATGTTCTTACAGAGAAAGAGCAATTTTTATTAGCTCTTTCCATCAGAATTGAATGCAAATATACATACCGTGTATCATAATAATCGTACTACTTAATAATTTTTGATTGCAAACTAGCTTTATAAAATTTTAGTTCTGAAATAGATATAATACGTTTTGAGTTTTGAACGCATTATCTTATTTCGAATGTATGAAAGCGAGACGTAAAATCGATCTCATTTTTGATAATAACGCATTATCTTAGAGAGATGCATTTTTATATATTCTGTTCACCTCAACGGTTTGTTGACACAATTAAAACATTCATGATATTTGCTTCTCCTTCAGTAAAGAAATGTATGAGTAATATAGTAATCTTTATGATCGCGAGATAATGACAACACCATAAGAAACAGAATTCAAATCTGCAGCAATATTCCTCATATTGGAATATAGTTGACCAGATAGAAGCAATGCGTTCGGTTAGAGCTAATTAATACTTTTTTCTTATAATCTAACTACTATATAAAATTTGGAAGACTTTGTCCAATATTACGAAGTAAAGTATGTCTCTTGCAATTTAGTATACATAACGAAAAAATCTAATTTTTTTTTAAAGATAAGCTTATTTGCCTTTTGATTTATAGAATATGAGGCATAAGAAGGTGAAACAGAAATATTTGCTTTTATTTCGCGCTTGCATTAAATTGTTTCTCGGATGTTTGCATCATTTAAAGCCGGTTTTGCACTATGAAAATCAAATTCTGGAAATCTTTCAAAATTTATTCTTGCATTATTCTAATTCTGTTTGTTGAACCATTATTGTATGTTGTTTTGAATAAAATATCTACATTCTGTTCGCGCAATAAATGTAGAAACTTCATATTGATCGTCTTTATTTTCTTCAATAAAATCACACATTTTAATATACGATTCCATCTCTGCAATGATTTTTTGAAGCTAGTGTTTTATATATTCTTAATTCCTCTCTTAAATAAAAATGCCTATGATGGGAAATGTGATTCAATCATAAATCCAATATCAATATTCTATCGAAATTTTTTAACAGTTAAATCACTAATTGAAAAAAAATATGAAATATAGGGACATTTTAAAATAAGTGCATTGAAATATTTAAGGAGTTATAACTTAAGTGTTTGTTCAGTTAAATTTCCTCTTATTCTGGTATCTTCTGGTATGCGTTTACTTATGTTCCTAAGTTACTGCGCAATGTTTGGAGAGTGTTGTTACTACTTTTTTGTTTCATGCTCTTTTATTTGTATTTCATGTCCTTTCCAGAAAATTAAGAATTTCATAAATAACATCGATATTTTTTGAAATTATATTCTAAATTTTAAGTGAACTAAATCTTAAATATTCATTGACGATGGAATTAGAGGTATTTGCATTCTGAATTCGACTACAGGAAAAAAAAATCTTAAATTTTCTGACGACACATGTAAGACGTAAAAATATCGTAATCATATTTTTAAATAATTATAGCATCTTTATTTTCATTTTATTTGCTCTAAGAAAATATTATCTAAAAATTAAGGAAGAAACGCAAGGGATATGTAATTTACTTTTATTCAATGAGAACATGAAGTTTTCCTATTTATTGGGAGCATAATAAAACTCAATAATTGAATGTAAAAAACCCCATAGTTATTTGTTAAACAGAAGCACTTCTTAACAAATCTGAAGTAGCTTCCATTCTTATCAACAATATGCGTATATGAAATTGTATATAGAATTATACACTTTCCATAAACATCTTTAGAGAAAAAATTTCATAACAATAATTCAACCATCAGTTTGGAGAAGGAAATAAGCGCCTATTGAAAAGAAATTCGTTTTCTGCACCAAACGTGTTTTATCAGACACTCATCCTTGGATGTAAAACAGGAACGAAAACCTTTAATTAGCCTACTATTTTTAAGAATCTCATAAAAATGTTGGTTAATTAAAAATAATACACAAGTAATATAGGAAGTTTTTATTTTATTTCCCCAAGAAAAAGCATTTGTTTTCGTTCCCAGCTTTGTACTTCCATTCTATCTATACCTATAAAAGGCAATGTTTGTGTGCGTGTGTGTGTCCTGGATGTCCAGACGAATATATCGCACTTACAGCCACCAAATTTGGCACGCAGGCAATCGTAATAGTGACTGAAAGCACCTCGAAGCTGGAATTATAAAATTTAATTTAGAAAATTTTTTATTTAATATTTTGTGTTGTCTTGGGGGATTTTTCGCATTAATTTCTCAATAGCATGGCTTTGAATAATTATACGAAAAAAAGTTACATCATCGAAAAAAAGCAAACGATTTCCGTTCTAATGAAGTGTGTTTCGTACGTCTAACGTAATGTACTGAATTTTGAGAATTTTTTGAAAAATAATCACTTTTATGGTAATTTTTAATAAGGATTTCTTCAAATTCTCGCATATGACTTTCTAACATTTCTATAACTTCATTTTTTCAGCTTGTAACTGAAATGTTTCTGTCAGATTTAAAACAAGAAAGGTAAAAATATCTTTTTTCGTTTTTTTTAATTAATTTTTCCCTGATCAGGGAAAACACCTTTTTTGCTAGCGAGATTTTCTCCGGACGATCCCAGAATGCATTGTTGCAATTTCATTGTCTGGTGCGAGACCGTCCTCGTGGCAGGTGACGTCATATACTTTCATTCCCCGCATGCATTTCTACAATCCGATTCCTTCCGGCAGGTGACGTCATTGTCGAGAGGAAAAAGAAGCGGGCAAACTCAATAATATATACATTTCTGTTTTGATAAATGTCATTATCGCAAAGAAAAATAAATGGGAAAATCAATAATGTGTATCTTTTGTTCTGATTTTGTATTCAACATTTTTTTCGTGTCATTGTGGGCATTTTCCCCCCATTTTTTTTGAAGTCCTGATTCCACGGGCAACGCCGTGAGCGTACTGCTAGTTAAAGATAAAATAACGTTCTCATCCTATATCAAAATCCCAAAAGATCTGTTGGTCATTAAACAAAATATCAGCCAAACGTTATTCAGTCTTCCTTTTAATGTACTTTTTTCTGATGTCTGAATTGAAAACAATGGAACACTTCTTTACATAATAATGAAAAAATGCATACCTGTCATAATGATCTTCGCCCACTGGTCACTGAGTTTTGTTTCCCGACTCAGTTTATTGTGCACCTGGCATCTATACTTCCGAAGCGTGTCGGTTTCGTCAACGTGGCGGACATGAAACTCGCCAGTTGGAAAAACAGCATATTTTCCTAGAAATGAAATCAAAGTCATTTTTTGTGAGATATATTGCAAATTATAGATATAAAATTGTGAATATTTATTAAATATAATATTTATTATGAACATTAAAATTTATTTAAGGATATTTTATATATTACGTTTTGTGTAGTTTTTATGAATTTCAAATTTTTTACTTAAACATACTTTTTTAGTTTAATATATGCCTTAATTAACTTAAGACAGATGGTTTTCGAGAAAAAACGTATATTGGTTTAATTATTAATAATAAATAATGAAATTCTTTGGTTATGTGCAGATTAACTTTAGACATTAAAATTTATCTATTAATATTTTATATATTACGTTTTGTGTAGATTTTATGAATTTCAAATTTTTTACTTAAACATACTTTTTTAGTTTAATATATGCCTTAATTAACTTAAAACAGATGGTTTTCCAGAAAAACGTATATTGGTTTAATTATTAATAATAAATAATGAAATTCTTCGGTTATGCGCAGATTAACTTTAGACAACTGTAGCATAAAGAAAAAATGTTAAATCGGATACATCTTTAAACCCGTTATAGTTTTTAATATCAGTCTGATATTCACTCTTCAGTCTATGAAGATCAGTCTGATGTTTCTGGAAATGATATGACTTACGAATATATTCCGTTTGTTATTATAATGTACTGTCAAAGCTGTACAATGTTTTGTACGAGAAACTCCTCAATAAAATTTTATTTCCTGCCTGTAAATGTTTGAATTAATGCCTTTAAATTAAAGCAAGAATTATTTGAAACCAAATGAATTGTTTTGCGAGCACTAATTAGAAAGATTTATGCACTTATAGAAACTCATTAAGTGGATTTCAAACTTTCTAAGAAACCAAATTGCAACTTCTTGTTTGCTTTCAAGAAATGTGCTATGATTTCAATGTGGTGTTCTGAAACAAAGAGAAAATAAACTTTTAAGACTGAAAGATGATGTTCATTAGAACACCATTCCTTGATATTTCTCTTTTTTAGAGACGAAAACTCTTACAGTATGAACTGCACTAGTTGTTTCTATACTCATTTCTAATACATACGATTTTTCATATCGAATTTAGAGAACTTACGATACATAAAAACATTTGTCATACATAATTTAGTTATATGACCAGTTAAAAATTCATGCTCAGTATTTGCTTATACGAGGTACATTAAATAAATTTGTCATAAGATTTTGAACTAGTACTAATATTTTTTTAAATTTTCAGATAACATTTTAGAAATTACCATAAAAAAATTTACCTCCCTTTGTACATGAATTTTGTTGAATGTTGTTAAATACATGTATAAACACCTTATAAGAGCTCTGTAAAACCATTAAAACGTTCTTAAGTTCTTGATTAATTTACCGAAAATTATTATCCTTACATTTTGAATTATTACCTTATTATTTTTTATTAATTATCACTGTCTTAAATATTCTCTAATAAAACAATCATTTATACTTCTTGTATGATTTAGTTAACCTAAAAAATGTACGAAATAAATAAATTCTCTTGCATCGGTAAATTCTGTTGATGCTATACGGATTTTTTATGTGCAGCAGAACATACATAATACAGGAAATAAATAGTACGCAGAAATATTTCATTTTCTCGTATGCGAAGATTGCAAAAGGGAAGTATTGTAATCGTGGAAAAATTCGATCTCAGCATTTATGGATTTCAAAGCATTAGACTTCCCTTAGTATGAAAAATATATTTTTGGAATTATGTTGGATATTTATCTCTTTGTACGATAAATAAAAAATGGAAATAGCTAGATAAATGATATTTAGTATGTGATCTTGTCATCAGAATTGTAGTTGTATGTCAAATTTTTCTAGATACTTTTACCCGAAGTTAGACTATCAATTCCTGTGGATGTTAGCAGGATAATTCACAAGGGCAACAAATTTTGTATATGTTATTTACACCAAAATACATATCCATAAAATTTTGGACCCAATCAGCCGACGAAAAATTGTCCAAAATCCGTAATCGATCCTCAATTATGCAATCCTAATCCTGAAAAATGAGGTATACTGAGGAAAATACGAGATAGTTGAAACGGTGAACACTCAGGGTGGAATAATGTTCCAACAGTCGATATGTAAGCCCATTAATTGAGATAAACATAATGAGCATATATGGTAAATCAAAGCATGCATTTTTAAATAATGTTTTGAATGAAAAATGCATGGTTGAAATGAGTACAGTGCAAATTTAAGAAATATTGAATAAAACAACAAGAACAACTTGTCCCAAAACTGATATTAAGTAATCAGATAAATCTCACAATACAGACCATCTCTACTACTAATAATAAAGGAGAATGTGTGTTGGCGGCACTCTACAAGGCTGACAGCTGGACCGAGAGCTACGAGACTTGGCACATACATACTTTGAAGATTGGGAATGTGCCCTCGGAGCACTTTTTTCCGAAATTTTAATTAAAATTAGGCGAAATTTCGCCGTTTTTCCTTAATAACTTTGGAACATATTACAGAACAAAAAATATTTTTACACCATCTCAAATTGCAAAAAATATCAATTAAGTTGCCGCGCATTTTTTCTCTAATTTTAATAATTTTTTAAATATACTTTTTGGCGTAATTACAACAATACTTTTCATTGTTGCAACGCAATTCAAACCGTTTTGATTTTTTAAACTGTAGAACTCATGTTTACATGAAATGCCGCTGTTGAAGAATTAATTCAATTTCAGGAACCATTTTTATTAGATGGCTAAGTTCCACGACATAGTACATTAAAAGCTACAAGACGCAAGACAGAGAACAACAACACAAGACAAGTACACAGAAGAAGAAGGGAGAGAGGCAACATGAGAAAACCCCGGATGGGTCTAGTAGCGCCACCTGCCATAAAAAGGAGAAGGCAATGAAACAAATATTTAATTGCGTATTTCTCTTTCATTGTTGAAAGTTGAGGTAATATCATAATATATTTTTCAATCATATTTTATTTCATCAAAAGTTTTTGGTATCTGCAAATCAAGCTTCGAGATATTACGTATATTTAGAAATATATCCAGTAAGCTTAATGATTATGGTTGCTATGTTTTCATTCTTATTAAAACATATTTTAACCCAGCTAAGATGCCGCTGGCCATAAAATGCTCTGCACTCTTTTAATGTTGAAATCAAATGCATATTTTGCAAGTGGAATAAGAAAGTGAAGATGGCGCCGACAACGTGCAATTAGATGTTATTTGACTTACTCAGTTATTTGACTTCATTAGGGACATTTATGTAAACAATGAGCAGAACAAGTGCAGGACTACTAAAAGAACATGGTTAAATATCTACCAAAATCCGAAGTTTAAAATTACGTCGTTAAAGGAAACATGAATATAAAATTATGCAAAATTATATTGAAATCATATTCCGGGCGAACAAGCCGGTGGCCGAAGGCGGCTAGTATATTATAAACAGAGTCATCATATGATCTAACTATTCATGCTACATCATTTATCTAAAACAGCATATTAAAGATGTAGCCCACGCATGATACAGTTAAAGTGGAATTAACTTATCATTCCTCTATCCTTTTAATGTCATAATGTAATAGTTTTGTGTTTGTCTATGATAGAGGTTCCCAACCTGTGGTACGCGTACCCCTGGGGGTACGAGAAGGACTAGTTGGGGGTACGCGAACTCAAAGTCGGTAATGGAGAACACAAGAAAACATAAGGGATTAAAAATGTTACTGAATTTTGGTTCCCCAAGTTCGTGTGAAAAGTAAAATTGAAAGTTCTGCAAGTCCTAAAGCGTACCCTCAAACTAAGAAAAAAAGAAAGCAGAAGGAAGTATAATTTTTAGATATTTTTATAAGTTAATGTGAAATTATTACAATACTGGTTTCATTCGTTTTAGCGTAGAAATAATACTATTGCAGAAATGGAATAAAAGGTAAAATCAAAAATAAGTCCTGCAAATGTTATTAATTCAAGTCATTTGACTCTTCAGCTTACCTAAGCCCTTAACATTATTGATAAAAACTTCTTTCCATAGACGGATGGTTGGAGGAAGGGGGATATGACATTAGGGGGTACGCGAAAATAAAAAGATTGAACAAGGTGTACGCGAGGAAAAAAAGGTTGGGAACCACTGGTCTATGACATAACCAAAAATAGCTGAAAAGAGTTTCTTAAATTTTGATACATTCGACATAAAAGCAGATAATCGGATGTCAGATTTTAATTGAAATTGCTACACTAAGTAGTTCATTTTCAATTAATATTTTAAAAGTTAATAAGATTATTTCTGTGAAAAAGGAAATACATTAGACGCATTTAACTTGCTAATAACTTCCTTGATTTGGTGAGTGCTGTCTGATATGACAGGAGTGGGATTATTTTTGAGGTAATGACTTATAGCATTTATTTAAAGGAAATGGTGTAATCTTCTAGTAGTGCAAACATCTGCTTGTGCTTGAACAATATTTTAAAAATAAGGAAATATATTTTTCATAATTGTAATTGAAATGAAAATCTATGTATTATATATTTAATTTGATACTTTGATGTCTAATGCTGTTTTTTTCATAAAATAAAAGATTATATTTAGAGAAAATAGTCGAATTTGTATTCCATTGATCCATTTGAATGATCAATAGGTTGTATAATATTCTGTATTTAAATTTTTATGCATGTTTGAAAATTTCTGATATTAACACATGCAAACACCAGTTATAAATAAAATTTTATAATACATAGTTTTTACTTCATTTGTTGCAATCGTTGAATATGTAGCTGTCGAAAGCTTGAATAAAAAATCACATTTTTTTTCTTTAAATCAGATTTCTATGATAATAAAATAATTCGCATCTTTAAAAGAACTAATAATTTTTACATTTATACATTTAGTCAAAAATTGATATTCAGATTGTTAAGTAGAATTGCAAGTTTGAATTGCTACTAACAAATTGATGAAGGTATGTTGTGAAAAGTTTGTATTGAAACTCAGAAAAAATATCTCGCAAATACCTACAACAAGGCTTTTATCAAAAAGAATTCAACACACAAAAGTATTAAAAAATTTTAACTTGACGTTTGATCAGAACCTTTCATGGATGCTTCATTTTAATAAGCTTAAAAAAAGATAATTAAACTGCAACAGAAAATTTATAGATTTCAAGAACTATCTTGGGTCTAAAGCCAGAGATTAATAAGGAGATATATTTAGGAGTTATAGAAACATAGATCTTCTGTAGGAAAGAAATCTAGTTTCAAGGAAATGTTACAATGAGAGGGAAATTATTACAAATTCAAAGAACAGGCCTACTGAATATAGCTAAAACGTACAAAAAAGTTGCTTTAAACCTCTTGATAAGTTGCCCGCCAATCGACATTAAGATCAAAGAAGATAACAAAATATTCCATCAATTTAAATATATTAAAAATTTAGAAGAAATTGAAATCTGTATCAACTTTGAACATCCTACAGAAATTCAGAGGAGTACAGAATATATGGAAATCACCTGAATAGCTTGGAGAACTTTATATTTAATTGGAGAAATATCTTTACAGATGGTTCAAAGATTAATTATAGAGTTGGGTGTGCAATGGTTGTTTTTGAAGATGGAAATGAAAAGGACCATCAAACGTATAGATTATATAATGAAGCTACAGTATTTGTCGCCGAAATGGTAGCAGTCAAAGAAGTAATTAATTATTTATAAATACGGCTGATAGCTAAAGCTATTACTTCAGAAACAAGATAAGCTTAGGCTTCAATTGAGCCATTAGAAGAAGACAGAATTTATTTTGGAAATTGAAAATAATTTATAAGATATAATTAGCTTTGGATCACTAAGGTCCATGCTGGAAATAGAAGAAATGAGAAAGCCGATTGCTTCGACAAGAAAGCAGTGAAAGAGTAGAAAATTATCTTTATTTTTGCATGACCAAATCACAGAGAAAATCGGCATGAAGTAAAATATCATAAAACACTAAAAGAAAATATTATGTGATTGTTCAAGCAGAAGTATATAGGCTAAAACTTTATACGAGAAGGTTCATGAAAGGAGAGTGTTAAGCGAATTTTACTTAAATCAGATCATCACAAGCCACGAAGCATTTAATGTCTATGAAAACAAGTTATTTGGAAAGAGTCCCTGAAGATTCGGCGGAAAAGATGAAGGTACTGCAGAACATAAAATCTTTAAAGCTGAAAAATGGCAAGACATCAGAGACATTTACTTTGAAAAAAAAAGAATCCCCATAAAAGAAACTTTGTAGGAGAGCCAATCGAAAGAAGGTATGAAAATTATTGTTAAAAAATGCTTTAGTTCTGGAGATGGGATATGTAAATTAGAAGTAAAAGAAAATAAGAACGCGGAAAGAGTTATAAAACTTTTTACCTAGGAAATTTCTTTTATTTTTAAAACTGTACTCAAGTTCAACATATAAACTTTGTTGCTAATTTCCACTCGTAATTTTATAGTTTCAAATATTTTCTCAATTCGTAGCTGCTTTGTAATGAAAACTACATATGAGTAAAGAACCAAATTTATTGCTCTTCCACTGGAATTATGCAATGAATTGGCATGCAGTTTTAATGTATTAGAATGATTGCCTAAATTTAAAATTTTCTTTTTCACACTTTTATTATACTTGTTCTGCTACGACACAGTTGTTTACGATACGGGGAGGAGGCTCTCTAAAGTCCTTTACACTCCCGTTACTTCAGGATGACTGCAGCTATAATCATAAAAATGATATATAGTCAAATAACTATGCGCTACGCGATGAGACAGTTTACAGCACTGAAGGGGGCAGAGGATACCTCAAAATGCCCTACTTCATCATTGACTCGGATCAGACAGTTGCAAATGATATTCCAGGTAAGAGATTTATAAACAAACATTTATTTCACATTTTAACAAAGTATATTGTGCAAAAAATGAAATTGTCGGTTAGAACATTAAAAACATTTAAATAAAAAGGAATCTGCAGAAAGATACATCTCGTATCAAAAAGTTACCATGTACACAAGTATACTTGGTGAGAAGAGGAACCCGTTCAGCGAGGAGCAAAAGGACTATAAGTACATTCGGATTTGGGTAGCTTATGATCAACAAGCCGCATCCAATTGCAGATGAGGGAAATCAGTCGAAAGGCTCATACTCTGTTTAGGCAAGATGGCTGACATCATCTGTTAAACTACAACAGAGGCTCATACTTCACTAAGGTAAGTTGGCTTATGCTGCTCGCTCTCTGTGTCTGACGGAAATGGAAAAGGCATTCCTAGAAATACTTTGACGAATAGTGCGCGCGCAGAGCTGCACCTTTTTAGCATCTTGCATGGAAGAATAAAATTCTACCTGCCGCCTCATGGCAATGTGAGAAAATGCAAAGGTTCGAGAAGCCTCCACAAGTGAGGAGTGTATCAGATTTCTATCACCAGCATGTCTATCACAAAACAACAAAAAGCTACATTGGGAAAACTAATACTAAAAACATAACTCTTAAAATCCACATCTGTTTGTTTCGGATTTTCGAAACTGTGACGTTACAGAACGTGGATGAAAGGTGGAAATGCTATCTTTCGAAAGAAAATGATCCCCATAGACTTTCTCCTGTGCGTATACCTCAAAAAGGAGGTGTATAAGACCTCACCGCCATCATTGCAGACCTTCGACGACTCATACTTGTGCCAGCGTGGAACCTCATATGTTAAAAAGTGTTCTACTGAAATGTAAATAAGGGTTCAAATGTGTATTGTAGCTGACATAAAGCAGTTTAAATACCGAAATAAAGATATCTTGTGATTACAAATTGCCTTTTTTTCTTTCTAACATGTTTCGCCGTGTAAAAATGTTGGAAATCACGAGCAAATAAATGTGTGTTGTATTCTTATCAATGATTCCCACAAAGTGTCCTTTTGTATTAAATCGATTATGTTCTACATCTTTGTAATTAACTCTTGCTCTTTTTATCATACCGTCTTCGGAGTACGAACGCTAATTCCCCAGCTTGCCACCAGGTGGAGCTATAAATGGTCTCATCGCGTAGCTCATAGGCACTTCACTATTAACATAACATATTTTACGATATTTCCACGAAGTTGCTACGAATGACATCGGAAAGATATTGTATGAATATTGCAGAGCATCTTGCGCTAATAAGACACTTTTATGATTAAAGCTGCAGTCGTTCTGAAGTTAAGAGGGTGGTTGTAAAGGACTTTATTGGGCACTCGTATACTAATTTCTTATATGACTATCGCTATTTTTTGCTAAATTTTCTTCAATTATTGTAAATATTTGTCCCCGTAGGCTAGCTGCAACTGTTTTGCATGTTTTATTATTTTATCAATACTGTACTGTTATATTTTCGAGATTCTTAGTTTTATTATTATTATTTCATGTTGCTTACTTCTTAAGCAAGAAATTTTGTAAATGAGAGTGATTATTGATTGCTAACTTTAGACCTTCGTAACAAGGATTACCTACTTCAGCATATATCATATGAAGCAGTTTACGGTACTCGAATATCCAGTTTGCTGCATTTTTTCGGAATTTCTATTGGCCGAAATTTGTATATATATAACGTCAAGTCAAACTATTAATTATTATATCGTCTTGATTCTCATTTAATTTTAAAATCATAAAAGGAAATGGAAAGTTTAAAAGTATAAATGCATTTAACTTTATTCCAGAAATGTTTCTATTGTGTGTTTGAAACAAACATAATAATGACAGTTTCTTTTGAAGAATATACATATATATCAATATTGCTATCACAACCCTTTTCAGAATCCAAGACATTTATTAAATTTAATTTTTGTTTTTCTCAAATTACTGAGGTATCAGAAGGTGCGAATTATTTCCTCCCGTCACAGACATTTAAATAACGAAATATTAAAACGCGCATCTCTCTCAAACAATATTTTAAAAATAATTTTTTTTATTATTTTTAAGCTAAAAATATATTGTTATTTATTCTTTAGTAGAAACTAGCCGCCTTCCGTGACCAGCTTGTTGGACGGGAGTATATTCTCGACTGAATCTCTTCTGCATAATTTGATATTCATGGTTCCCTTAACAAAGTAATTTTAAACTTCAATGAAAGACATTTAACCCGCCTTCTTTTCGTAGCCTTGCACTTGTTCTGTTTAATGCTTACATGAAAGTCCCTAATGGAGTCAAGTAACTGCTCGTGTCATGTAACATCTAATTGCACGTTGTCAACGCGAGCTTCACTTTCTTATTCCGTATAA
This sequence comes from Araneus ventricosus, assembly GCA_013235015.1. Classification (NCBI taxonomy): domain Eukaryota; kingdom Metazoa; phylum Arthropoda; class Arachnida; order Araneae; family Araneidae; genus Araneus; species Araneus ventricosus. The sequence continues at coordinate 45,934 of BGPR01001200.1, read as the reverse complement.
AATGCTCATTTGATTTCAACATTAAAATGGCGCAGCACAGCACAATTACGCCCAGCAGCATGTTAATTGATTTAAAGCATGCTGATAAAAAGAATGACAACATAGCAACCGTAATCGCTCAGTTTACTGGATTAAAACCATACAATGAGACGTAAAATTTAAAATTATACATGAATTTACCGATATTCCAGAAATGCTATTTATTGATATTCTAAAATGCAACTCCCTCGAACAATATATTAACAATAATTATGTTTTTATTATTTTTTAAGTTTAAAAATTAATTCTTATTCATTCTTTCGAAGAAATTATGTTAAAAGCTTCCTGAATCCTAAAAACATAAGAAAGACGCAGTGCGGGTCCGCGCTGTAGATTTTTCGTCAAAACGTCGAGATAAAATCATAAAACAAGTATTTCGTATTAATATGTAATTTAATTATCAATCTCTTTAATACAATATTTACACAGAGTAGTATAATGGTTATAGAATAGATAAATAACAAGCTACGTCAGACCCTTGCTACATGCTATAAACTTGTGATTTATCTATTCTGTAACCTTTATACTACTCTGTGTAAATATTGTATTAAAGAGACTGAGTTAATTAAATTACATATTAATGCGAAATACTTGTTTTATTATTTTATCCCGTCGTTTATACGAAACATCTACGGCGCGGAACCGATCTACGTATTTCTTATGTTTTATTTAGAGTAGCTTTCGATGGCCTCATCTGTTGACAGTATATAGAACTACATTTCGCGTATGAGCTGTAACGCATTATTTACTACAAATGCTCATATTTCCCGTAATATTCAAATTTTTTAATTCAAATTTTAATGCAATTTTTCTTTCATGTATTGTCAAGTATTCTGTAAGTTACGTACAATTCGGAAGAAAACTCTGCATGTTATAATAAAAAAATATGCGGAGTTTGACCTTTACAATTTAATACCGATTTTTGCTTATATTCTGATAAATATTTTTATTGTCTCACTTTGGGTCCTAGTTGCACTCCTCAAGCTCTTTAAAATGACATCAGAATCAACCTCCTAGCTAAGCGCGTTTCCACGCTACATTTATTTATAACCTTACATGAAGCTAATTCATAACAATCACGCTTATGCTCCTACATTGGTACGATGAGGTCACAGGCAAAACAAATACTATGAGAGAAATTTTTGCAGATATGATCCGGTCAACCATTCATTTCGCCTTATTAGTCTCGTAGTTATTAGCGATTCAAATCTGACGGTATTTTGTCACACAAGAAAGTTCGACCGACTATCACTGTAAAGAGTGGAAAGACGTTTTTATGTCAAAATAGTTTAGTAATATACAATTATTAACTGTCGATCTGCTATTTTAACGAAATAATAATAAAGGTAACTAATACTGATGTTAAAGCATTCAACCCGACTTCAACAAAAATTAAAATTTTATTGAAAATCAGCATACATCAAAAATATTTAAATATTTTCATACATATAAACTTTTTTTCAATATTTACTGCAATATTATAACGCTAGAAACATTGCATTAAAGGAGAAGAACGAAAAAAAGCAATCGATTCGTTCCCCATATCAAACGGGGAAAACCAAGTCTTACAGTTAATATATCCCTCAATACCCGTGGGATATATCTCGGAGGCCAAACGCGACACAAAAATAAATGAGACACATCACTGGATAAGCAAAAGAAGTACGAGGAAAAAAGCAATATCATAGTCTCAGGTACGTACCATTATTGTCATTTAATGAAATGGTAAGACCATCGTCTCTCAACCATGACGTTACAAAGACATACTCTTTTCCGTTTCCCGATATATCGCAGCGGAGGAGAGCCACATTGCCTTTGATGATGAACTCAGCGTCGTAGGCAGTCACTTTGTAGTCTTGAAGAACTAGAAAGAGATGAGATAGGGTTGTGAGATGAGATGAAGAGATGGGAGAGATTGGTTATTTTGAGATTTACATTCAGTCGGGGTGGTTTTGTTGGGACTTTGAGAGCAGGGTTTGGCCTTTGTGCTGGGTAAATTACTTTTGGTGTTCTTAGCTAAAAATAGATATTTTTGATGTGAAGGAACCATGATTCATTTTCTTAGGAAACGCAAGCAGAATTAATATTTTGACATTTATAGCCATGTCAGTCAGATGTATATAGAAATGGAAGTTTATTATTTAACTGAGTATGGATATGTAATGCGCTTTATCCCTCAGTTTTCTCTCAAATATTTTAAATCAATTGACCATGTTTTGCAAAAATTCTTTCGACAAATAATTTATTGTGCATATCCAGACATGGTTTTGGATTAAAGGGCAGTCGCTGTCTCCGAAGGAGTCTCAATTGAATAAAGGCAGTATTTTCTTGAACGCTGTTATTGCTTTGATTCTTAAAGAAAGAATATTTAATCGTGGCTTTCTCCTATATTTTAGAATTATAATTTGTTCTTTCTACTCTTATAGTTACAGACATTTCCGCGAGTAAGAAAGGTATTTATTTATTTTCATTTATCTGGTGTGAAAAATGAAAAAAAAAATTGATTTATCCTCACGAATTAAGATAATAAATTTTGTAGGTATAACTCCGTTGTCTGTTTTGAAAAAATAATTATAATACAAAACACTTCAAACTTTAATGGTATTTTTGTTTATCGGCACATTATATAGATGGATTAGATACATCATTAAGATGAAGGAACAAAATGATTTATTACAAACCTTTTATGACAGAAATGTAAATGATAGTAAAAAATTTCAAGTACCAAATGTTATGCTTATACATACTCTATTCTATGAATTTCTATGCTTATATTTTTATAGAAATATTCATATAAAATTATTTATATATTTTTTCTGTTACTTCTTTTAACACCAAATGAAATATATTCTATGATATTTAACTATATAATCTGCATTATTTAAATAACCATACAAATAATTTACGAAACAAAATTCTTTGATTACAGAAAAACACATTTGCCTCTAAAGAATCAATATTTCTTAATTAAAAGATCTAAATTTTAAGTATCTTTATAGAGAAAAAAGAAGTTAAAAAAGTACTGTTAAAATATTTAGACAAAGTAACAACAACTCATATCTTTTACTATAAGCTTTAAGTAAATAAGAATTTAAAATTCCCCAGTATATAATTTTATGCAATAACAGTAGCAGTGAAAAATGCATTAACATATTTTTTTTGTATTTCTGAGGGACCAGCGCTATAACATTTTCATTATAAGGCAAAAAAAATGCAATTGTTTTCCTTTTAAACAAAAATGCTACAACTTTGTATTTAAAATGAAAAAAAAATAATAATTTATCTAAACTGATTGTTGCAATCTCTCCTTTTGCGTAAAGTAAACTCAAACAAATTTCAATTATGCGCCAAAATAAATCTTTATTGAACGAGTTTATCAAACAATTAGCTTAGAAACAAAGCAATGTTATTTATTTCTCTTTTCCGTTACAGGAAAAACTAAAAAGAGGAAGGATTATGTCTCGATAAAAAGAATGGTTTGAATTTAATCGAGCTTGATGAATGCATGAAATGCAAATATTTAAATTTTCTTTAGATTTGTTCGCTTCTTTGAAAAAACTTTGAATATTTTTGAAGCAAATTGAATGAATCTAACAAACATAAATTCAGGAAATTAAGGCGAGGAAATGTGATGCTGTAAAACAAACAAAAAAAATCCCCATAATTAGCAGTACTTGGGGAATTCTGCTTTCACAGAAAAATGCGAAAGGGCGAAAAATGTTTATTAACAAGATAACGAAGTATTTACTGCATATATGATTACTTCATTAAATAGAAGCGGGTTAGCATTCCTTTGATGGTAAAAAACATCACTTAGGGCAATGGTTTGTGGCCGAATCTTCCTAATTACGATTAATTAAAACAGAAACTCAATTGTCGGTTGATCTCTTATTAAATTAATTTCGAAAATAAACCGATGCTTGGTGGTTAGGATCTTCTTCCTCTACTTAGATATTCGGTTTTCAAAAATATTCTTTGATTTTGGATACTGTTTCAAGAAAAAAATTTGTCTAAAGGGTCTGCAAAATTTTTAAATATATGATTCTTAAAAGGGAAAAATTTGCTAATACTCAAATTGATTTCAATGTATTTATTTGAAAGGTAAATAGTAAAAATAGTTATTTCTTGACTACTAGGCTTCTTTGACTTCTTTTTTCTATTTAAAAATAGCTACTTCATAATTGAATATAACTGAATTTAATAATCCATTGCTCTTTTGTAAAAACAACGAAGAACTTCAAAAAATGCAAGAATATAACAATTTGTTATATAAATTAAATTAAGTCATATCTAAAGCTTTTTAATCTTATATTTTAAAGAATGATCATTAGAATCAACGCAGCATAGATGATATTAGCAAATTGCGAAAATCGATTTTCAAGGTATATCACGGAAAATGGAAAAGATTATTTTGCTTTTCAATCTCTACTCATGCACATTTCATACTAATTGATGTAAAATCTTAGAATTCTAATCTAATTATTTTCTTTTCCGAAAACTTCTGTGTAAAGTGTGCTTTTTTCAGGTAATCTTATTAAATCTAATGAATTTATTTCATTTCAAGGCAATGCGAAGAACGCCATTGTTTTTTCAATACCATTGCAATTTTTTCTATCCGAGGATTTTAAAAAATAAATAAAATCTTTTCAGTAAAACGTTTAGTGAAATTTCTTTTTTAACCTTTTCCTTAAGGTTGTACCAGAAAAAGTTTTACCTTTGAATACGGGTCGGTACGACTGATGTACCAGAAACAAGTGAGAATTTCACTCCCCGCATTCAACGCAACTCTTCTGGTTTAAGTCCCCGTAGCCTAAAGGTTAAATGTATTATGACATGAGATTTCGCATTTAAAGACGATAAATAAATATTTCGAGGCTGTAATCCTCTATTACCAATTAGTAATGCATAAATCATCAATAACATTATTCAATGAATGTTAAAATTGAATTAATTTGTTTACAGTATTTGATGAAATCTAAATAAATTAATAATTGATAAGAAACAAATCGGCTTCAATAATACAGAATTGAATTCCGATTTATTAAAAGTAAAACTTCAGAATACAAGTAAGAAAAGATCTTAATTAACCACTTAAAACTAGGATTTCGACTTCAAAACAGGAAGGTGTTTCTCTTTTTCAAAACATTTCTAATTTTCGGAAACAAGGTTTTTTCCTTTGTCGAACAATCATGCGACAGCATATTCCTTTGTTAGCAATAAATCTAGCAATAAGAGTGGTAATACTATCTTTCAGGGGAGAAAAAATATTTGTAGGGTTATTAGAGATATTGCTGATAAACTGTGCGTAGGAAGTTATACTCTAGTTATTAAGTGGAGCAACTATTGTACCAACCCACACACAGAGAAAAGTTCATCTAGTAGAACATTTCTACTAACTATAAGGAACAAACTTGAGTATTTCAACTTTTGCACCAGCCTACACGCAGAAAAAAAATCATCTGTTAGAACATTTCTACTAACTGGAAGCATCAGACTTGAGTGCTATTCCCTGGCTTTCTCGTATACTTACACAATGATTTGTGTTTTATGTTTAATTTCTTAGAATAGTGAAGAGAATTATACATGCATTTTGGACACTTTACCTTTGACTCTAAATAAAATTTTACACGGATCTAGGATTTTTGTGAGAAGATTATATGTCACATCTGTCTAGGTGTTTCTAGATATTTACGTTTTTGAATTATGATATTCACAGACACACGAATCAGGACGAACAGACTGTCAACCCGGTGAAGAACTTTGTTTCAAATCTGATACAGATCTGCAAATTTGGGGATAAAATCAAATGTCTGATTTTATCCAACTAGCTCGTTATGGATATGAGTTATCCTGTTCACTTGCAGAATAATGGGTAGACAGAGAGAATT
>BGPR01001200.1:0-39997 GCA_013235015.1 Araneus ventricosus | reverse complement strand
CTTGCAGAATAATGGGTAGACAGAGAGAATTCTCTTTGATGGGTTTCTTCAAAATTTTGATGCGATTCTAAAATTTTATTTAAAAAAATACACTACAGTTTATTTGTCTGCTTCGACCGTTCTTCAGGTATTCCGTTCTCACCCAGACATATAATTTCAAAATTGTATTTTCAATTCAGAGAGATCTAAAATGTGGAGATTCATCAAAATCTGGAGTTTTAATTTTTTGACGATTGCAATACATTACCTTTGTATACTTCGCATATCAGAAAATAAAAAAAATGTTAATCTCTTTGTAAATATCATAATATGAATCCCTAAACATTTTTGCACAAGCTTCACTCATGTATCAAATTATGTCATTTTTAAACTTATAATCTAAAACCACAAAATTGACCAGCAATCCATTAAAATCCCAAGTGTTCTGTGAACAAGTTGTAGAATGAATATGACAACGCAAACCCAAAACAAAAGGAGGATCATCTTAGTAGATAGTATAAGGTTAAGGGGTTAAAGTAAATTTTAAGTTTCAATAATTTTTATTTAAAACATTATTACTTTTAGGAAAAGAAGCAAAAATAATTAGTCTCTTTTATTCTCATATAAAATACATATCCAGATTGTCCGGAAAGTGAAAGAAAAGTTTCTATTCTACAATTGGCGATCCATCGTACATATGTGCCTTTCTTTCACCACTACAGATTCGCTGAGAGGAAATAAAGATGTCACGAAGATATGAAACCTATTTCCTGATTCGTATCTCCAGCAGAAATAAGGATAAAAATACAGGCTTTTTTGTTCATTTTCGTATCTTCTTGAGGGAGTATTGCAGACTTATTTGCTCTCCCTTTTATATGGATTTTGTTTCTCGTTGGTGTCTTCTGTTTACGTGCGCATTCAACATATATATGAAATAAGAATTTTGATAGAAAATGCATCCCATTAGATGGATTTGAAAGAATTTTCATTTCCTTCAAAATATTTTAAGAAATTATTAAATGAATTGTGTTTTCGATAATGTTATAAAATGTATAAAGTTTATATTTAATAAACTATTATGAAAATTATTTCTTATATTCATTAAAGCATTTCATTTGAGAATTTTCATTTCTTTCCAAGATATTTTAATAAAATATTAAATGAATTATTTTATTTTCAATAAATTATAAAACATACCAAATTTTATATTTATTAAACTATTATTATCTCTATTTTTATTCTGTTTTAATAAAAAAGTATTTCTTATGTAATTCAACGTCTATATTAGAAAATAGTGTTTAAAATCTAAATTTATTCACATTTATTTCTAAACTTAAGTACAGGATTTGAAAAATCAGATATTTTTATATTCGTCGTAGTGTCGAATTCTGGTTCGAATGTATACTACATATTTATTAAAATCTTAATATATATATTTATATATGCATGATATACAGGGTGTCCAACAAAGGACTCCCTCATTTTAAAATTAAATAACTCGGCAACGGAGATCGATAGAAGAACGAAACCAGTGATATGCTTAGTCTGAAAGCCGTAAAAATCTGATACAAAAGTTTCAAAATTAGTTATAGATGTTGCCGACAGGTGGCGCTGCAGGTTGTAATAGCTATTCAGAATCCGATAAGAAATCTATAAACTGTCCTTGGCAAGCACGAAAAATGACTAATTTGAATCGATTGTGATGTGATTGCAACGATTACTTGCAAATGACAGTTTATAGCTTTCTTCGCGAAATCTGAACTGTGATTACAACGTACAGCGCCACCTGTCGGCAACATTTATAACTAATTTTGAAACTTTTGTATCAGATTTTTACGGCTTTCAGACTAAGCATATCACTGGTTTCGTTCTTCTATCGATCTCCGTTGCCGAGTTATTTAATTTTAAAATGAGGGAGTCCTTTGTTGCACACCCTGTATTTTTGTTTGCTATTTAAAGTAAAGTTGGTTTACATTTTTAGTTAGAAGTGTCTTATATCCATATAGATTGCTATAAAATTTAAAATTTATCTGCTAATTCTTCAAAACTGTATTAGAAAGAAAACAGCATAATCTAAATTAAAAACTAGATAAAACTTTATTTCGAAAAAGGAATTTTGGAAAAAATTAAAACTTACATTTTTTTCCTTGCTAAATTATATTCGCTTTGCTTTCAGATTAACCTCCTTTTTCCATACACATGTTAAATAGCTTTATCCGAATATATATATTTGAACACTTTATAAAATTGATAATTGTAAGTTCCAAGATTTTTTTCCATCATCATCAACAAGAGAGCGTCGTTCTCATAAAATTTTAACAAGCGAGTTAAATACGAGCGAGTTGGCACATACAAATGCTCTTATGTCAGTCAAGGTCTAATTTCTAGAATCTTTATTAACGCATAACAAAGGTAAATTTAGGTTTGCAGATTGAAATTCATTAGGAAAATAAGTTTTTCACGGGCAAATAAAAATACAGACACAAGGAGGATTTTATTATTATGTTTATTCTATTTTACACAGATCAAGGCTATTTTAAAATTATTTTTCTTTATTTTTTCTCAAACTGAAGATTTAGTTTTATTCTAGTAAAACTGCAGTTGCCGTCTAATAATCGTCTATCTTAATAGAAGAATAAAAACATAGCATATTAACCATGTTTAAAATCTACCAAACATTTTACACAAAGTTCAATTATCTTACATGCATTCATTGAGCCCATTTGGGAATAATTTTTATTTCCAAATGAGATAAAACACTTTGAAATTTTTCAAGAACAATCGAACACAGATATTTTGGGAACTAAGAATATTTAGATATTACTCATATATTATAAAAAGTTTAAACTTATATACACGCAACAAATATTTTAGAGGTATTAAATTAGCGTTCGATTTTGAAACAAAGGCATAACCGATTTTGCTCGGTTCTATCAGATTAGCAACAGCAAATTGATATCCATAGAAGAAAGTCCATCAACCATAAATACAGGAGTATATTATATCCAAATTGCTCCAACAAGCATAAAATGTCCTCTCGAAGAAGATTATAGTTTTATTAATACATTACCCCAATATCTTTCCATAAACAATAAAGAAATTCCTTTGAGAAGAAAGCACACTTATATGCTATACCTAGACCTAGAGTATACAGAATCTTTAAAAAAATAGAAACTGAAAACATAAATAACAGAAAAATTATTTGACAATCTTGGTATTTTTAATATCCCTTGTTGCAAAAATTTGTAGAAAAAAGAGATGGAATTTCATATTACATAAAAAGGGAACAACAAAAATTGAAATAAATTTTCTAGATGTTGCATCATAGGCCGAAAACTTAGTTTGCATCAAAGGATGGTTGAAAGGGAGATTGGGGGAAATACGATCTTCCTCTCCCTTGGAATGTAAACTGCGCCCTTCTATATTCGTCCGGAAATAAAATGCAAAAGCAGAAGCATCTGTGTATTTTGGTACTGAATCAAGTATTTCTGTACTGTAGGCGCGATATAAAAGAGATGTATTGATCTTTCTTGGAAATACATTGTGGACAATGTATGAAGAATATCTAGAAAGAAACCAGTACAAAGGAGCCTATTTTTATTTTAATTAGAAAATTATCGTTAATTATTATTTTTCTACGTTAAATTGGATTGGAAATTTTTACTTTAATAATAATTTCTTTGATATTTTGGACATCTGTTATACGTTGAAGAAAACCTATATCACCTAAATTTATAAAAATTATATGATATTGTAATTGCTTTCTTTTTCCACAGAAAAGTATTAAAATCTATTAAGGAATAAAGTGCAAAAGTACTGTTGTAACGGGGTATATTAACTCTATTGATATGGGACGGTCCCATACGTCCATTCAAGCAAAAGACGATAGCCGTTCGAAACGTCCGAATGTCACTCTGAAATTTCCACCCCCTTTCGTTAAAATGTGATTGATTTCACACCTACTGTGCGTGCTTTCTATGTTGCAGTAACTCGCCGAGATGTGTTTGGGGAAGAGAGGAGTTTTCTTACAATTCGGGCAATGTCAGCTGTCTTTGTGGTTTTTGAAGGGGAAAGTGAATTTCCCTTATCTTCGATAGAGGAGCTCGGACGTTCCCGTATTTTGAGGTTCCTTTATTTCAATGGCCTTAGAAATCAGAAGGTTAAGAAAATAATACAATTACAAGAAAACAACGCTGATTCAGAAATTAACAAATTTGGAAATATGATAAAAGAGGCTATGAAATTTCATTTTTAGGAAGGATATAGTCACCGCATAGTGAAAAGGATATTGTGTGATGCATGTATTCCGGAACAGAGATTTTGGCTTTATAAGCATCTAAAGTCTAAATGGGGCTATTACCGAAATTCGGGACAGGAAATTCCTAACTTTGTTGATGAAATCCCACTGAGTTCACCTAAATCATCATCAGGTTCAATTTTACTGCCAGCTTGGATATCGAAACATTCTTCTTTTAAAAGTACCCTGTAGCAGGACATTATTTCTGCTTTGTAACCGCTCTTTGTTATTTATACAAATTAATAAGAGTAATGGTAACCCATCTTCAACATCGGGTCAGTATATTCAGCAAGATTTTATGCCCGAAGGGTCTCTTCCTCATACAGGCATATGTATGAAGAGGTTTCTCAGGAAGTATTTTACAGATGACAAGATAATTAGTCCTAGTAGACAGTTGATATTAGACATTTCATCAGAATAGCCTCATCACTCACATGTCTTTGGATTTTATGTTATTTTAAAAGCACCGTTTATCTTAACAACATCAGACAACTGTCAGGGTTGAAAGAAGATATTCACCGAGACAATCGCAGTGTTTCAGATGATATCTTTCGAGCTAAGCTATAGCAGAGAATGCAAAATTGGACGTTTATGTGCTTGAAGAAGATGGTGCACAGCATATTGAACGTACACTACCATCAAAGTTACTTCTAAAATTTGTTATAATTCTATTGCTCTGCTAATAAACCTTATCTTTACCCTGTTGGCAACTAATTTTTTTTTATTATTTTTTAGAAATAAAATTCTACAAAATTCTTTATGATATTTAAAGGCTTAATAACTTTCGGTTCTTTAGTTTTTATTTTGTCAGGTTTCAAAATCAAATTTTGATATTGAAATAAAATTCAATAATTTGATTTTTTTACCCAATTTTTTATAAGGGTTTATTAGAAATTCCAGTTTAACCTACAATCAAAATATGTCACCCCAGTGTACCGTATTAGCACAAGACGTTTTACAATATTCATATGATATCTTTGCGATGTTGTGCAGCATTCAGAATATCATAGCAACATCGTAATATATCTTAAAATATCGTATTAATAGGGTATGCTACATTCCCGAATATAACTTTCAGTATAAAGAATATTTAAATGCTTTGGAGACAATAAATAAGAAGAACTTAAAATAAAGCCTTTTGCATTATTAGTTGATGCAATCTAAACAATTCTAAAAATCTTTTGGAAGTTTGCCTTTTCATGTATAATAAATTTCTGAACGACTCAATAATTAAAAAAACTGACTGGTTCGAGATTTGTAATTTCAGCATTAAAGAAAACCATCTTTTTAATGGCATAAACTATTTTAAACAGATTTCAGGTATTCCGATGGGTGTTGCATTCTCCAGTTCACTGGGCAATATCTTCTTGCACTTTTTTGAGGATAAAATTATTAGAAATAATCTAATTTACGGCTACAGATACATAGATGATTTGCTTCTTTTAAATGCTAATGATTCAGATCTAATTATTAATTCTTATCCAAAAGAACTTAAACTTAATAAAACGAACTCTCATCAAAATAAAGGTACCTTTTAGATCTTAAAATTGAGATTAACAAGCTTATTACTATGATTGGCCTTTATGACAAAAGAACTGAATTTAACTTTAAGTGTAAAACTCTTTGTGACTTTCATTCCAATTTAGATTCTAGAGTATTTAGAAACGTAATTTTCAGTCAAGCCAACAGAATTAAAGCAATTTGCAACAATAGGAATGATTTCTTATTTGCTTCCAATGTTTTTTTAAAAACTCTAAATGATAACCATTTGCCTTGTAACATTTACAACATTAAATATTTTGTCCTTAGAAACAGTCTGGAATATACAGTTTAAAAAAAACATTTATGCGTAGTTGAAAATGGAAATTAAGGGCTTTTTTACTCTCTTAATATTTCTGAATTGGTCTCCTTCCCATGCTAGAAAAGAGATTTCTGTCTCGGCCTCTTCTTTTCTTTTTTCTGCCTTTCTATTCCTCTTATGGGAATATAGATGGCGCCACGGAGACTAGTGTTTAATGTTTTGCTTTTCTCGAAAGCGCGGGCAAATTATTTTAATCTGGCTTGTTTCTACAGGGGTAAGTTTTTTTTATTTTACCTTATGAAAGCTTATTAATTAAGCTTGATGGCTAATATTTTGTTGGTTTTATTAGCGTATTTAATGTTTTTTCCTTTTTCTTTTGATGTTTGTTCCTGTGGATTTGCTACCTGGTTTCTTTTTTTTTGAGGAGTTCGGGCTATGAGAAGCTCTGTCTTAGCCTAAAATAAGCCTGCTTCTACAGAAAATTCCCTAAATATTCTTTTGAATCCATTTCGAATAGTTTCTAGTCCTTGAAAAAGTGAACTAGAATGGATTCCTTGTTTTTGTTGCTTTTCGTTTACTTCAAATTACTATAGGATTGCTTGTATAACTTTCTTTTTTTAATTTTGGCTTTATTGGTATATCTGTCTATTGTTCTCTGTTTTTTGTTATGCTGCTGCAATGGCGCGCATCTTAAACATTGTCGTAATTTTTCTAACTTCATTTCTTTTTACAATTGAATTCTTTTATTCATTTTAATTTTTTGTACGATATTAAAATTTTTTTTCTTGTTCCAGTTTTAATTTTGATTTTTTTAAATATTAATTTTATAATTTTTTTAAATCATTGATTTTTTAAATCATTGATTGTTTGCATATTGACGCAATCTAACTAACATCTATAAACTTTCTTGATATTTATACAGACAGATTGAAGTGAAAATTCTTCAATCATCAACTCAGGGGCTTATTTATTAAAATATTTTAAACAAGCTTAAAAATACCCTCTCGATAAAAATTATATTTGCTTCAAATTATTATCAATAACATCCACCCACGAATAATAAATTTGTTCTGGTACACGATTATGGATTGAACGGATTGACACGTTTATTATTTGGAACACTATGACTATTCCTAACAGATGGGAATTAAAAAATTAGAAGCGAAGAAGTTAGGGGAATAACTCATACACAGCCAAAAATTTATAAATTAAAGAAATGCAGTCGCATATTATCAAAAGAGAAATAAAGAACCATTCACAAAATATTAAAACAAATGTCCCAGTTTTTACATCGCGGGCTGAAAGAGTAGATTACAGACGGCTGTAAGAAGTAGGTGGGCTAGGGTGGGTTGGAGGAGGGAAACTGCCATTTCCCTTCCCTTGGAATGCAAACTATACTCCTCTATCTCCTTCTCCATATTCGTCCGGAAATAGAACACAGGGACAGCAGTATCTGTGCATTCTGGTATGGAATCGAATATTTCTTTAATGTTAGTACGGCAGCAATATCAGAGCGATGTCTAGATCCTTCCCTGCAATAAATTGCAGACAATGTACGAGGGAGGGTTGAGGGGAGAAAGGGACGATCGTGTTTACTCTGTGCTCTCTTCTTGCGTGCATTGCTATTGAATGGGGGCGAGGGAGAAAAAGGCCGTTTTTGTCTCAAAGGATATCTTTCGAATATAAACGTATAAGATATCTTCTGAAAGGGACTATAAAGGAGAATACTCGCGAATTTCCTCCACTGCCTGAAAAAATAAGGAAACTAAATACGGAAAAAACCTCGAAAAGGAAATAAACGTTTGCTTGCTCGGAATGGAAGAAAAATATCACCTGCTATAAATTTCTGCGTTAAAGAAAACGACGAGACATTTGCAATGCGAGGGGATGCCGCTTTGTCTTTTAGATGACCACCTGTACCGGTAATGGCAGAATTGGATATGGTCTTCCATTCTTCAAAAAAACGTACATATTATTTAGGATAAAAGTAGGCATTACTGGACCCACATTGAAGACCGAAATTGAGTTTTTCTACCTTTTTGGAATGAAGAAATGGCAGCGATAATAAAAGAATGCAATTTATACAACTATTTTACCATAATGGTTCTTGAATTCGTTTCATACCTTTTGTTTGGTTGCAGTGCATTTTTTGAAGTGAATGTTTAAAACGGTTTATGTGAAGTGAGTATGCGATTGCGTTTCCGAAACATATTTCTGAGAGCAAGCAGTTTTGAGTTTTATACTAGTTTTTATTTTTGCATTCAAAAGTAAACAACGCATTTCCATGACAGCTGTAGAAATGCACTTAAGCTAAAAATTTTATTTTAAAATGAATGAGCTTGCTCCTTTAGAATAAAGTTCCAGATCTGTTAGGCGAGTTTCAAAGCAATGACTATAAATATACACGCCTAGTGTGTTCTGCTCAATTTTTAATCATAATACAAAATTAGGTAAATAGAATTTCATTTCACCATCATAATTTTTTTGTACAAATGAAAAACATTTTTGTAGTTGAAAGAGAATTTATTTTGCAAGAAAATTTTTAACCAATTAAAAACTTAAGAATACATTTTTTTGTCAGAAAAGTACAAGAATTGAGAAAACAAGTATATTTGATTAAAATACTTGTAAGAATTTTAAAAATATACGATGAAACGAACTTAACTTCTAGGTTAAAAAATAGAAGTAACAGTTATAAAGCAGTGTTTATTTAACCTGTGATAATAAATTGTTGATATCGAAATAAGTATCAATTAACAATATTTTAACTACAGATTTGCACTTAAAGGATGCCATATATCATTACATTCCATGGAGTTGTAACTTCTGATTTGATTTCTAAGGAATATGGAGAACTAAAAAGAAATACAATTAAAAATATTTCATGCACATATTGAATTAAATTAATATCACCATAAGTTTTCTGCCCTTTGGAGTAAAATGCTGATCTGACAATAAAAATTAAGGACTTTTTTACTGAATAAGGATGAAAAATCACCGAGTCTTCTAATGTTTTATAGAAAAATTTATAAGAACTATAACACCCTTCGTAATATTCGCAGAGTGAAAAGCTTAAAATTAATAACAGTATTTTTCCCTAACATGTAAAATACCGAACTCTAACATTTATTTTTTATTTAACATATTTCAATAAAGCTTCAGTTTTTAATACATTATCTATTTAAAAATGAAATACCAAAAGTTAAAAATTTCAAGTTAATGTTCTGATAAGAAGCGTTGAAACCATTGCAATATTTTCTTTTTGTTTCCACTTTAAATCAAAATAAAATATAATGCGTTTTTTAACGCTTCAATTTACAATGTCTTCCCTTTAAATTTACGTAGATAAAAACAAAGGTTTGGGAAAGAGAATTTTTAAGCAAACATTTTTCTCGTATTAAGAACTAGCCCGCTTCAGCTACTAGCATCTTCGCCGGGAATATAATTTCAATTGAGTCACTTATGCATAATTTCATATTCATGGTTCCCTTAACAGTGTAATTTTAAACCTCAAATTGTGATAGACATTTAATTCGTTTTCTTTTAGTAGGTTTGCACATGTTCTGTTTATTGTCTACATGAAGGTCCCTAACGGAATCAAGAAAATGTCCGTATGATGTAACATCTAAATGTAAGTTGGCGGAACCAACTTCACTTTCTTATTCCTCGTTTAAAACACGCATTCATTTTGATATTAAAATAGCAAGGCCCATGTGCTGACGAAAAGGAATAAAACATAGTAATCGTATTCATTCAGCTTAATGGATATATTTCCAAATATATTTACTATCTTAAAGGACGTCCAGAAAAACTGTTGAAATAAAAAAAGTAAAGAAAATGCGTTAGGATATTGCCTTTGCTCTCAACAATGGAAGAGAAATACGCAAATAAATATTTGTTTAAACAATGAAAACGGTTTGAATTTCATTGTAACAATGAAAAGTATTTTTGTAAATTATGCATAAAAATCCATTTAAAAATTCATTAAAATTAGAGAAAAACATTTTACAGCAACTTAATTCTTATCATTGAAAAGGTAATTTTGTGCACTTTTAGATAGTGTAAAAACAATTATTGTGCTGTAATATTTGCGGAAGTTATTAAGGAAAGACGACAAAATTTCGTTTAATTTTTAATGAATTTTAATTTCAAAAAAGGCCTCCTACTTGGACATGCCTACCCTCCAAACTATGTTTGTGCAAATTTCGTAGCTCTAGGTCCAGCGGTCCGCCCTTCAAAGAACGAACACACTCACGCACGCGCACACACATACAATCTTCTATATTAATAGTAGAGGTAAATTTCTCCATAAATATCATGTTGCGTGATGATGGTTACCTTTTTGTATAATTTACAATTTAATTTTCTATATATGCTAGTAACGGAAGTGTTTTATGTAAAATTAGCGAAGCAAGTTAATTCAGTAAAATTGACTATTAATTTTCAGACTATACGTCAAGTGTCATGAGATTAAGGGATCTTATTAACTTTTATCAGACTGAAGACTTACATATATAAAGTGAAACTTATAAATCCATGCTTCTTAAAGTGCTTCTGTTTTTTATGCTAATTAGTTTTTCACAAACTTTTATCATCATTAAAAAATTCAAAACGTTCTTTGCTTTTTTTAAGGTTTTGATTCATTTATAGACGAAATGCCTTTCACAATCGAAATTTCAGCAAAATGGATTACTTCTTTGCCATTTGTTTTGTAAACGTCACATTTTTATTCAGAAATCAAAATATTACATCTCATGCTTTTAACTATTTTTTGAAAACACATTTTTATAATAATTGCCTTCTACATTTTTATAATAATCTAAGCAGAAATTTGAGTTTTTCTAAATTAGTTCGCTATCTTCCTCAACAGACTCTATTTCGCATATGTATACTTTACAAGAATTCTTCTTCGGCATTTCTCCATTTTCTACACAAATCCGCTTCCTATTTCGTTTATATGTTTGGATAATTCAGGAAAAAGTAATATTGCTTCTTTTAAAGATATTTATAATTTTTAGAAAGGATTTCTTCACGAGGAAATAACATCTGGAATATTTTTTGCTTTGAAGATGCTTCTTTTTTAATGTCTTATATTTTCATGAAACTTCATTCCTGTAGCAGACTTATGATATAAAATAAGATGAAACTCTATAGAGAAATTTGATTCTAGCTTTGAAGCCTGATTTTTATTTTTTAAGGGTTTTTTTTCTTACTTAGAGTGCGAAATGTTCAAATATTTTCTTATTCTGTAATTTGATAGAATTATAATTATTTTTTTAATTGAAACTATTGATTTAACACTTTTCTGAGCAAATAGATGGATAAGTCTAAAAGGAGTGAGTTGCAAAATTAAAGCAACCCCATTACTATTCTGTGCGATATATTTATGGTCGTAAGAAAGCTCTGAGTTAGGGGTTAGCTTAAAGAAACATAAACTTTTAAAGAATATCAAATACATTGGCTCTCGAGCCTGTGTTACCTGCTCAGAATGAAAGGTAGGAAGTTTAAATGAATATAACTTCTCAAAGAGTTTCACTTAGTGAATTCGCGTTGAAAAGAATCACATCCCACTTATAAGTAGGTATAATACCATAAATTAACCATTTTTTCTTTCTTTCTCAAATTCTTAATAAGCAAAAAGAAAGCATTGTAACTGTTAAATTGCTAGACCTCTAGATTTTGAGAAACACCAAGTTTTTGAGCTTCTTCTCTTCCTCTCACCTACAACGAAAAGAAATTGGAAACTATGCCTATCTGTCCGTGTGTATATGGACATTTCAATCCAAAAACCGAAACAGCTAGAGGAATTAAATGTGGGATGAGATCTCAAAAGTAAATTTGTGAATCTGGACGATATCCATCAAAAAAAGTTTGTTTTTTGCCTGCCCGTGGGCGTCTTCATGTCATTTGATGATTTTAACAATTTTGTGGAGAACGTTGTTGATCATTTCGATCGAAAAAAAATCAGAAGAGCCGATTTTATTTTAAGTAGTTTTTATTAGTATCTATAAATAATACCTTTATCCCTATATAGGGTAATGTTTCTCAAGTCGTACCACAGACTAAGTCGTACCTATTGCATTCTGTCTTTGTTTCCGTCGAATCAGCAACGCTGACGGCAATCCGATGACTACTAACATCAGCGATGGTAATTACATTGTTTAAAACGGAGCTTCGATGCATTATAACCAAACCTCGAAGAAAAATGAGTTTTTGGTAGTTTTCTTATAGTTTTCATGTATGTCTCCTGAGACGTAGACCAATAATTATTATGAATAAAATGGGGTTATTTCTTAGGGTATTATTCTGTGCTACTTGAATAAAGGTTTTTATGTAACTATGGTTGTAAGTATGGTGCTCTGGTTTGGTTTATTCTTTTATAATGCCTATTTAAACGTGGCATTGCTTAAGTTGTATCTCAAACGATGCTTAAGTCTTATAGGATAAGCCTTAAGGAACTTTTGCACGTCTAAAGATGCATATCAATCATAGAAAGAGAATGTTGTTCTTTTTAATATATGTTAAATGTGCCTTTTCTAATTTTTAGGCAGGGTTTATAAACATGGCAGAACGTGCTAAGATTACTTAGAGACAAGAAGATATGGATGAGGTGTTATGAAAATTACTCAGTGGTGATATGGGTTTAAATGAAATTATAATATTACTAATCCGAAACTGTGGCGTCACCTTCTAGAACCAAATAAACATTATGAATATGGAAAGTCGAAAAGTTTGACCGAGTATTAACTCAAGACTGAATAATTTACTGAAAGAATAATAATACAAGATGTTTTTACTTAATTTACTTCCAAGTATGACTTAGGACATAGGTGGTAAGACTTAAGTGCAGGTTTCCTTAGTCGTACTGATGTTATTATTTTAAGATTTGTTTCTTTCATTCGACATAGTAAGTGTATTTTGAACTTTCTTACTGCAATATTCATAGGAGTTGTGAATAATGCAAAATTTAAACCTTTATTTAATAAAACCTGCAATTTGTAGACTTTTTCCCTTAGGGGACTTTTTGCCTTAGGACTTAAGCAAACTTACCCTATGTATTTATTTTAAGTTACAGCTTTCGATGATTTTTTTCCCTGTTCAGTCGATTCTCTAAATCCTTATAAATTAGAGTAGGAGATGTAGCAAAAATAACTGTGAAAAATCATTATAAAATTCCTTAATTATTGTTAGTTAAAAATTAGTAGTTTCAAAATTAAAATTTCTTTATTAAAAATAATTTGAAGTAAAAAAATCTAATAATAATTTTTAAGTATTAAACTATTGAAAATTAATTAAGAAGGTCCTAATTTAAAATTTGCAGAAACATTCAGTACGCAGTTTAGAACCTTACTTTGCAGCACCCCCACAGTGATTTAGCCGCTGGATTCAGTATGAAAGTTTTGATATTGCGGTTGAAAATGTTTGCTGCTTTCTACACAAGGTGTCCACTTAAATAAATGTCATAGCTCCTTAACTTCAGTCTGGGTACAGTAAAACGTCTATGCGCATTGTGATGAGTCCACTTGCAGTGCCACCTGGTGTCAAACTCCGGAGTTAGCCCTCCTATCTCGGTAACGGTACAAAATAGGGAGAAAATGTCAGTTACAAAGTTATAGAGCGTTATCGATTTAGTACAGAAAGATACCTTGAGCATATTAATACTAAAAACAAAAGGCTTAAACTTCACATTTGATTTTTCGCAATTTCCGAAAATATGACGTTACAAACGGGTTAAAAAAGAGAGTAAAAACAATTAGTTATGACAAGATATATTTTCGGTGTTCAAAAAGTTATTAGTCATCTACGATACAGATTTGAGCCCTTGTTTGAATTTCACTTTGCACACATTTCAGCATACCTATAGTTGAAGACCTAGCACGAGCAACAGTACTACGTCATCGGAAGTCCTGCACTGTTGGCGGAAAGGTCACATACACCTGCTGTTTCAGTTTCTCACATACGAAAATATATAATGGGGTCATTCATTGTAAGAAAAATGACATTTTCTCCTTTTGTCCATGTTTTGTGACGTCACAATTTCGGAAAATGAGAAAAACACATGCACATTTTAAGCGTTCTGTTTTTCGTATAAATTTGAACAAGGTTTCTTTTTGTACTAAATCGATAGCATTCTACAACTTTATAATTGGTATTTCCCTCCCATTTTTAACCGTTTTCGAGATAGGAACACTAACTCCAGAGTTTTCCACCAGGTGACGCTCTAAGTGAGTTCATCACCCAGCGCATAAGATGTTTTACATAGCTGCCGTCGTTCTGAAGTTAAGAAGGGGTGGCCATTATTTATTGGGCACCTTGCATAAATTTATCCTTATTTTAAAATGTTAAAATTTATATTCAGGAGTTATGCATTTTATTCTACTGTAAGTATGAGCGAAATATGGATTAAAGACACTTTTTTAAAGTTTCCCTAGCGAAGATAGTCAGTGTTTTAAGATAGAAAATGTTTTTAAGGAACATTGAATAAAATGCTTCATTTATTTCAAAGTTAATATCTCTTTTGATTTTTAAATGCAGCAATGTTAAAACAATTGTATTTCTTTTAAAGTGGTCCAAGTTCTATTTCTAACTCATAGAAATTTTGCAGAAGAACAAGCAAAAATAAACAAATAATCAAATTTCTTTTTTTAAAATAGAGCTTACTCCTAGAAAAATGTGCCACTATTTGAAAAAAATCGTCAATAAAGAGCAGAAATTTAAACACTACCAAACTTTCTTATTTAATTTCTATAACAAATCAGTTTATATCTGAAAATTGCTTTAATAAACGTTCTGTTTTCATCTTAAAAACTGAACATCGAAAACTTTATGCTTAAGGAAAAAACGTGTTTTCTTACAAGGGAAATTATTTTCAAAAACTGTAAAATGTTTTAATTCCATACAATTAGCCGTCCCTATTTCACGCATATTTTATTTTTCATCATTCTTCTAAATCTCTTTTAATTGCTCGTATTTTTTTCCCATAAAAGTCTTTAATATGTTTCACTTTTAAAAGAACTTTTTTGTTTCTTTCTTCCGGGAAGTTTCATGGGAATTTACCTAGAATCTTTTCAATATTACTATTTGTTTACTAAGAGATTGTGCTTCATTAGTAGTAGTAACTTTATCAAAACTTTCTTTATTCAAAAGAATTTATCGCCAAGGCCGATTTATTTTCTTTCGTTTGCTTTTTTCCTATTAACAAACTTCCTTTAAGAACTATTTTGTTAAAACTTTTTAAAATTTTACCTATATCATAAAAAACTATTTTGTAAAACAGATTTCAATTTTGTTAATATATAAAAAACTCCTTATAATAAGAAATATATTGAGAGATTATTTTTAAATATTACAAATTAAATATGGCATTTAACATCTATTGGAAAATTATGATACATGCGTTATTTTGAATATAATCAAGCAGGAAGCTAAGTGGGAATAATAGACAGTATTTCTTCATAAATAAGCAAACGTTTCTTCATTTTCATAATTCGCATACCTAGCAGTGTAGTGAATTTAGATTTATTGCATATAACCAATAACGAATGTATTTGTGACTCAGAGAATAAAGCAATAACTTATAAATATTTAAAAACATTTCCATACTTGATTTTAATTTCAATAATTCATTGCACAAGATTTTTATAAGTTATGCTTGACTATTCTTAAATATGTATTGTTATTGGTTAAAATCTGATTAAGTTTCATCATATCAAAAGTACTTGGAAAAATAATATAAAACCTTAATACCTAGTTTGAAAGAACGTTTATAGTTTTTAAATCTCTAGAAAAAAACATTTCATAATTTCTTTTTCCCTCATCTTGTTCATAAATACAACCGGTTTCGATTATATTAGAATTAATTCAGTTAATTTCTTCCGCGAACTTAAAAATATGTTGGTGAAGAATAAATACTAAGAGTCAGTAAAAAAACGTTAGATTTGCCGTTGCAATTTTTGTCACCAATCTCAGCATTTCAAACTAATTTACCTATAATTAAAAAGTAAGGATTTTTCTTTCGTGGTTCATTTAAGTACAGTTTTTATTTATTTGGCCAATCTTAATTTTAAGCTTGACATTTTTTGCTTTAAGCTTTCATCATAACGTCTAAATAATGAGACAAAGTTTTCATAAATCACAATCCTTACCTTTCACCTAGTATAAAATGCAGAATTGCATTAAATGCATGTTTCAAAAAGTTTATCTGAAATTTTTTCTGATAAATGGCAGAAAATTTCACCAAAAAGATATATTTTTGGGACTTCTTTTTCTATGATTTATTCTTTCCGATATATCTTACAGAAAAATAGAACCTATTCATTTCATGATGTATTTCTCTATAGTGCGATAAAAGGATAATCCCTCGAAGGACTCTCTTTTATCCTTTGGGAGGATCTTCTGCTAGAAAATATATAGGAAAAAGATTTAGGTCTCAACATCACCGTCTCAACCTTCGTAACCTTATGAAATACTTCGACATATTACACAAACAAAAACTGTCTGAATAATACATGGAAAGGGTGGGCGATTCGGGTAGATTAATAATAATAATAAATGTGTAGGAGATTTATTTTTGCTTTCACAACAGAATGATTATTTACTAATAATGAGTTTTAAGAAAATGGTTTCTTTTTTCATTGCTGCTCTCTACCTTTTTAGTTATAGTTTCTTTCATTTTACAAAGCACATTACGAATCATTTGATGACACAATTTAATAAGAAATGAAATTATGCTCCAGAGGTTAGTTAATTTAACGTCCCATTTTGGAGCAACACGAGGGCTATTTTGGGACGGACCTCGTAATTTTGAACCGCGGGCAGATGACGAGGACGACACCTGAGCTGGCACCCCCTCTCCAAACTTCCACGCCACACCAACGGGAGAACGTTTGGCCACTACGTATGATTTAGTGTACAACAGGCCCCATACACGGCGGATCTTCAGTGGAATCGGGTTTCGAACCTAGAACCCTCCGGTCCCCAAAGCCGAGACCCGACCCCATTATACTCCAGAAGACTGAAGTATAGTTTTTATCTTGCCTTTCATAAAAAAGAACTTTTATATTTTAGCTGTGACTTCAGTATAAAATATCGACAACGATCATACCAGTCAGTTTTTAGTATGGTATGAAAGTTTGATGAGAAAGATGTTAGTTAAATCTCCTTATCATTTGATAAAGAAGAGTCGCCGAAGTTGGAACATCTGGACATTTTTTAATATGCAGTAATAGAGAAGTTATTTTATTGAATTATGTTTATGATTTATTTTAGTTATTTAATTATTTTAATAATAGTTTATAGCTTATTTATCTTGAAAATTCTTGATATCTGAAAATTCTTGAATTCTTGATATCTTGATTATTTATCTTGATAATTCTTGATTTATCTTGATAATTAATATTTCGTGAAATGAACTTAAAATTAAGGAAAAAATAGCTTGAAAAATTGCGTCATCAGTGTAATCAAGGAAACGGTTTGCCATATAGGACCATCAATATCTTTAAGCACAATTAAACAATTAAAACAATTTTTTAATTCTAAAATTCACACCAGTGCACAACGCATGAATTCAAGCATGAAATGTTATGCACTGTGACGCTTCCTCTTCTTCCTGGCTTTTCGCGCATATGATGCGTAGTCTTAATTTTTATTCTTTTTGATCCAACATTTCAAAGATTTAGCGTCCCTTTTTTTTACTTGTTCTATTTGTAATTTATTATGAGGACTACTAGTGGTGATAATTGCTTTCTGAAAGTTTTTTCCTTTGTTAAGTTTTCTTTGAAAAGTTCTATTCCTTTGTTAAAGATAATAATACCATTGATTTAAAGAGTCCAATTTAGGCAACCGTTTGTTGTTCCATCTAGCAAAGTTTCGGACAACAAATAAAATTTCCCGAACTTAATTTTAAAACTATTTTAATAAAATTATTATAGTAAATTGTGCGCAAACAAATTTCTTACCTGGGGATATAATAACACATTTCCCTACTTATACTTTAAAATAGCGTACCGTTTTTTGTCTCTTGTTAAAATAGATGATGGATGATGCCTAAATATGAACACTTTTTCTCTATCTATAACCACACATTGCTTTCTCTTAAAAATTATTTCATATACATCATTTACACCAATACAACATAATTTTGAGTGCCAAATTTTTAGCAGCATTGAAATTATGATGCCGTCCTAATCTAGGCGCCACCGGTCCATATTCAGTGACTCTTCCCTACAATTTTCAAATCTACCGCCAATATCCTTCGTCTTGTTCCTAAACGAGATATCAGTTGAAAAAAACAACTCATCTAAAATATTAGCTAACATGACATATTTTCTTTATTACTTTCTATTCTAAACAAAATGCATTTGCGGCTCAGTGCCAAAATTGTAGATAATTCATATGACAGTTATCCACATAATTTAAAGATAAACTTCGTTCCAAATTGCTTTCATATAAATGCCCAGTTCTAAATATTATCCTCCCATGTATTGTCAAGATGAAGCCAAATGAATGCACTATTGTATATATTTCAGTGATAATAAAAAGTTTAGAATGCTTTACATTCGCTATTTATTCGTGTATGAGTTTATTCTTCACTTATTAACGTACTACTTCTTTTGGTTTGGTTTGGTACTTAAACGAAAGAAATTCATTTTTAATACCGATTATATACTTCCAATGAATGATTACGAAGTTATGTCATTAGGTAAAAAATGATTTTCAATTTGAATATTCTCTAATTTCATGACGCAAAAGCCTTTTCCTTTTTTTCATAAACCATGTTCAATACATAAACATCCATGTATATATCTACATTAGCAAATCACAAAAAATAGAATCAAAACTTCAACTTTTTTGACTTACTAATGAATAATTAACTGGCTAACTTTTGAATAACTAAACATATTTAAAAGTTTTACTTTTTATATTGTTTATTTTTTAACAAGCGTTTAATTTCTTGAAAAAAACCGAAACTCATTAAAATTCATAACACTGCATGTAAATTAGATTAAAATATTATTTAAATTTTATTCACTTGTATAAATTCATTAAAATTCTATTTTAAATCACTTAAAAACTGAACAATGCAATAAATAGTCCCAGTTCAAAAACACCCATTTCTCCTTAACAGGATAATTTTTTGAAGTTTTTGAGTTTTAACATTTTATCTCAACCCATGTTTCGCTATCGACTTCATCAGAATAAATAAAAAAAT
Organism: Araneus ventricosus; assembly: GCA_013235015.1. Taxonomy (NCBI): domain Eukaryota; kingdom Metazoa; phylum Arthropoda; class Arachnida; order Araneae; family Araneidae; genus Araneus; species Araneus ventricosus. The sequence continues at coordinate 20,710 of BGPR01001200.1, read as the reverse complement.
TAAGAAACAACTGATAATATTTGTAATTTATAATTTATGAATCTTCGCTGTTTTATGGTAGTATTGGGAATAGAGAAGTGGCTCAGGTGTTGTTTTCGTCATCCGAACGCAGTTAAATATTTGAAAGGTCCCAGCTTAATAACCTTCGTGTCGCTTCCACAATAGATACACGGGCCCGGTGGCTTAGTGGCGATGACCTCTTGGGTTCGGAGGACGACGTTTGTCATGACTTCAATAGAGATTTGAATGTCTAAAATGAATGTGGACTTGGTACAAATTAATATATGGAGTCATTGGTTAAATATTCTAACACAGATGCGATGTGGAAATTTGGAAAATGAGCTACCTGCTTAATTTCATCCTAACTGCTTGACCACACACACATTTTACGACAAACGTCCAAAATAGCTTCGGAATAGGATTTTAATCTCATAAATGAAATAATCTAAGAAGGCAGTAAACTTTCAAAAATGACACAAATAAAACACGAATCTTTTTCTGACTATCGCTTTAACTTATTCAACTCATTATTGTTGGAAAGAAATTATAAAAGCACAAAGGTATATCTCTGAATACATATTTTGACTGTACATCTATACGGATATCAATGTTTCCTAATCTTTAGTTGAATACTGTATGGAAAACGATAAAAATGCAATTAGGAAACTATTACCAATTTTTGGATTTTGACTCTTCACTTTGAAACAATATATCTAAGTGAGTATAATTTCCCATCAAAACCAAGCCAATGCAATACTTTGTTTAACACACTATTTAAAATGTCGTAATTGATTTTGAGGAGATGATTCATTAGAATTTTTTTCTATATTACTTTATGAAAACAATTGAAGTTGTTGTCGAGATTTCCTAATACATAGGGGAAAGTGGAGTAAAACCGGATACGTTGAAGATAAACTATTCGACATGCATCTTGTCAAATTTTACTAAAATATTCATTATTTCTCAAAGTACAATATATCTTTCAGGAAAAGTTATAGTTTTCTACCTTTTTTACTAATGATTTTTTTGTAGAAAATTTATTAGATTAGACTTTTTTGTACCTGGTTTTGCCCCACTAGTGGAGTAAAACCGGATACAAATGTTAACTCTATGGAAAATTAGAGAAAACTAGATTTTCAGTGGAAAAGTAGCATATTTTTTATTTTATGTGACAATTTAAGGATAAAACAATTTTCTAAGATTAACAAAAGTTATAATAGTTGACAATTTAAGAAAAAAGAAGATTATTTTTAAAATTTAACTATAAATACAATAGTCGGCAATTTAAAAAAAAAGACAGTTTTTTTAAAGATTTATCAATAGTTACAATAGATAGCAATTTAAGAATAATGATAATCAATTTAAAAATATTTGCAAAATTCGTATCTAAATTAGTGATAAAATCTGTAGGAATTAAATAGGGATCCTAATAATGTCACTAGCGCATTGAAACACTGCTGGCTTGGAAATTACCATAGAACAGAATAGCGACAAAATGAAATGCAAGAATCTAACAAATGTTGTATAAAAAAAGAAATTGGAGAAGCTTAAATGACCTACTGGGTTCTCTTACTATTTTAATGATCCAAATCCCAAAAGCATAAGAAGAAAAATAATCCAATCCGAAAGCAAAAGAAAACATTGTATTCGATGTAATTCTTTCTTCTTTAAAATTCAAGCTAAAAGACGAGCTCATTCCAAATGTCGATGCGTTAAATAAAACCATACGATTGCAAAGCTTTCAAGCATAAGATTTTTAATTTTACATGCGTTTTAAGTTTTATATGAGAAAAAATGAATAAAAATTGTTTATATGCAAGCGAGGAAATAATGGAATAAATAAATTTAATTATTTTTTAAATTTTGACTAAAATAATTCTTTGTGTTATTTGAAATTATCTCAAAAAAGAAAAATTGGAAATCAGAATAAATTGGAAATGCTTTCCATCGTATCATTCGACTTGAAGGTCAAATAGAAACGGCCCTACCAAACTACAAACAATCTCACAACCTAAGAAAATCCTCTTGGGTAGGATAGCCATGGCTTCCCCAAGTACCCGGTTTTATCCTGAGTGCAGAGGTTATGAAAAACCCAAATATAACCACGCAATTGGTTGAATATTTTTTTTTATTTTTTGATATGTATAAATCCTTAGTTAAAACATAATAAGCTGGACTAAATATAGTGTTGGTAATGTTAATGATTAATAAGTAAGGATAGTATAAAAAGAAACCAACATTGGAAATTTGACTTCATAAAACAGATAAACCTTTCCAGGCGAAGTGAATTTTACATCAACAACCTGAAAACTATGGTCATTCTTTTTCTTCACTAGTGGAGAATAATTCAGTATTTGTCCTATAGAAAGAAGAATTAATAACGCCAAAATCAAAGTATTCACTTTTACCCCACTATCTGGTTTTACCCCACTCTCCCCAACTGCGTCCAATTGTGATTCAGAATAATTTGAAAAACTTTATAACTATTTTCAGAATTGTTAAATAAAATCACATAAGTTTTTACAATGAAAGACTATATATAGTACAAAATTATGTGAAACTTAACATTTATATTGCAAATAAAAATTAGAGATTGCTTCTTGGAAACAGTTCCAAATATTAACTAAATTTATAATTTATCGAACACTCGAATAAAAGGCCAGAATATTAATATTTTATTTATAAACACATTCAAATAAATATTTTCACTTATTAGCAATTCAAAGTGCTCTTTTCTCATAATCTATAGCAGTGCATATGCTTATAAGAAGGGATTAGACAATGCCCAAGCCATTTTATTCTCTTAATAAATAACCTTAGAAACAGATGTACATTATGCCTAAACTAAGAGGAAAAAGCCGTCAGAATGTTTAAGAAAGTGAATTCCAATGGAAAATTACTATTCACGAACACGATAAACATAACCCAGACAAAAGCCTGCCTTCACCCAATCGAAATGGAGCATAAATAATGCACAAAAGCAAGTGCGAACGAACAAGTAAGAGAGAATAACCCAACCTCCTAATTAAAAGGAGGCTAAATTCATTTGCTTTTCAAAAGATATATCGGCATCTTAAACAAATCAAAAAGTAAAAGAAGAACAAACTTAGGAAGGAAAAAAGAAATCATCAGTAATGCAAAAGGAACGGAAAATGAAAAGTCTTCTTAGTTTTACAGATTTGCATATATCTATAGAAAACTATTCTAGGGCGAATCTGGCAACTCTTATGTGGTTGATCTTTAAAAAAGATTTGGTTCCCGCAGGCTCAAAATCCAGTTTGATTTTCTTCCAAGCTTTCTTTTTTGTTCTTTTTACTTATTTAGTTTCTTTTTTTCTTATTTTTCGTAATCATAGCATTATGCGTATAGAAATCCTCTGCAGCTAGACTTCTCCAAGAAAAATTAACATACCAGAGTAGGAGAAGAACTAAAGTTTCCAAGTATCGCAGTCGATTTATTTACAGAGGAAAATTCTAATGAATATTTATTCATTTTTCCCGGTTAGACATTCCTCGCCTGTTTCGTCCCGAAGGGAAATGGACGAACAAAGGATGAAAGTTTTTATTAATATTTTTATGAAGATATTGAAGAGTTTTTGCATACTTTTGAATTGTGATTTCGAAGAGTTTGAGTTTCGCCTGCTAACCAATGCGGATGATGTTTGAGATTATTTTTCGCTCTGGAGTTTAAATTCTATTATGTTTATAAGGAATAAATATAATATGATCCAAATATTTACGAGAATTACTTTAATATAATTAAGCAGATGAAGTGGAAAAACAATCTATAAATTCGGATTGGTAGGATATTTAATAATATTGGCGGTAAATTTTATAAAGTAAACGCATTTTCTCTTTAAAAATATTGATGCTTAATTTATTCATATTAAAATAAGTAGTTTTTTGGTTAACTTCGAAATTGCTGAAAGACTGATTTAATAATTCATTTTTATAAGAACGAAAACAGTGGTGGGAGGGGGTGAGGAATATAAAGAATAATTTATTTTTATTCAGATTTAATGCTTTGAAATATTATTTTAAGGCAGGTGATGAAAAAAACAGTTTAGTCTTTCTCTTTTAGTAATTCAGAACAAAATAATAGGTTCTGAACAATATGCATCGATTTTTTTTTTCTTTTTGGACTATCAAAACAACATTTATAAATATCCTGGATCTTGAAATTTAAATTTCATATTTTATACTAAATATAATATCTCTACATATAGCTCGAAAAGGAAATTTCGGTATTAATTTAATTCGTTTCATGTTCAATTCAATTTAAGATCATATAGCTTGGAATGACTAAATATCTGGCGTTTATCGAAATGTCAAAGAAGCAGAAGAAAACGATTCTTAATATAATTGAAAGAACGAAGCATAAAACGGTTGAGTGCGATAAACTTGATTCTAAAATGAAATTTATAAAATTAACAAATTATGAATAAAATTAAACTATAAAATGAAATTTATATAAATAAAATATGTATGCAGAATTTTATATCCAGTGGTAATGCGAGAGTGAGCATTAAATTACTACCGATATTGAATTGCCATGTGTTTTAATTTAGCACCGAAGTTGTTATTTCGCTGCTAGTAAGTAAAAAATAAAGTTAGAAACATTACTATTTAAAGTTAAATCGAATTTATTCACCACATCAATATATTCATCATTACGATAGAAATCTAACTTCATAAAGCATGCATTTAAATGTAAAAGAAATATTTTAAACAGAAACATTATTATTGCGAATTTTAGGAAAATAATATTTTATTAAGTGTGTTATGTAATACGTGAAATTTCCTTTTAAACGCAAATTACCGTGACAAGTAATTTTCATTTTCTACCAAAGTTTCTCAATGCGTTATAAATATAAAATAAAAGAAAGAAATTTTTCAAAGGTGATTGCGACTCCTAAATCTTTAAAACTACCAGAATATCTATCATAATTTAAAATAATTAAGAATATTAATGTGTATAGAGGCATTCTTTCAAACAAATTTATTGTCACAGTAAAGTTTATGGTTTCAAAATTTATTAAATATTAAGTTACAGTTCACCACATCATTTCATATGCTACCTACATTTCCTCAATTAGAAAATTAGTTTGCTTTTCGGGACTTCATTTTTGAAAGTTACTATTTTTTCTTTAATAACAGTGGAAAATTCCATATATATAGCAAAAAATTTCATGTAGATAAGTATTTTTACTAGTTTATCTCTGAAGGAAGGTTTGAACCTGGAGTTGTTTAGGATGAGGACTGATGATAGGAAAAGAAAGATTCAAGAACTGTCAAGAATTTTGGTAATCTATCTAGCTATCCAATAAACATTCTTTAAAATCAGCTTTCGGCAGAGAATTTCAGACCATGAAAATTTAGTTATGATTTTAATTGAAAATAGATAGCTGTGCAATCAAGGGTTTAGTCCTAAATACACATGTGATGTATAATTGTTTCCTCCAAACATTACAAACAAAACTGTAATGCTTGATTTTTCATGGAATTAACTATAGTGTTAATATTTAAGGGTGCATCTTCAATTTCACAAAGTAGAGTATTCTCATTTTGGTAGAGGTTGTAAAACTGGACTAAAAACCATAAAATGGTGGTTTGAAATGATGCTTTCAAATAATATTTAACTGTTAGAATCTAAACAATCAATGTTCAATAATGTGTCGTGGTATCATATTTATAATCAATATCTGTTATATTAATTACCTAAGTGAACTCTTAATTTCTGATATGTTTTCCTTCAACAAAGGCCGATAGAGTTAATGAGCCTGCATTTCCAAATTGGAATTTCCGGATTTCGAAAAGTAAAAACTACGGAAATCCGTCTATATCCGATTCATTTATACCTGTTTAAATCATAAATTACAATACTTTCATGAATTTAGAATATTATTAGCTTCAGTTTCAAAAAGGAAAAAATTTAAATAAAAAGCAAACATGTGGGGGAGGAACGCCGAATTTGGACCCGGCGCCTAGATTGTACAGTATCATAACTTCAATTCTATTAAATATTTGTGCCGTAAAATAGACTAATTATGTTGTAACAATATAAATGGGCGTATGAAGTCATTTTTAAGCGAAAATGTTGCGTGGTTAGAGTTAAAAAAGAAGTATTTAGATTTAGGCATCAGCAATTGATTATTTTAACAAAAGACAAAATACCCTTAGTAGTTCTAAATCAAGTAGGAAAATATTATATCCTTACATAGGAAATTCCTTAAGCTACAATTTACTATAATCATTTTATTAAAAAAGTTTAAAATTAAAATCAGGGAATATTTTTCTTTGATATCTAAAGGTTGCCTAGATTGAACCCCAAAGGGTTGTCTTAAATCATTGGGTTAGCTTAGCTACAGGAATAGCTTAGAACGTATTTTATCACCACTAGTAGCCCTCCTAAATTGGAATTGGCAGATAGCAAAGCAAAAATAAAATACAATTAAAGGACTTTAAAGCCATCACATTTTGGATAAACCAGTGGGAGTGGTGTCCCCTAAACTTTCTCGTATACTCCTAACACATGTAGAGAAAAAATAATCTAAAAGGCAGTTAAACGAACAAGGACCCTTAAAGCAGTGGAGAAAAAATATAAGCGAATCGTCGTATTACGATTTACGAAGGTAAGGAAGGACCTACGATTAAGGTCGTCCAACGCGGAAGTGGAATTAGAAGCCGACGTGATTACCATTAGGGCTGGGTGTAAGATACAGAAAACGAAATTTACAATTTGAAGCTTTTTTTAACCGATTGGCATAAAAATTGGACACAAATCTGCCATTAAGGTAAGAAGGCCACATACCAAATTTCATTTACGAAAGTAATTTTTTAAAGAAGTTATTGCGTTCAAAAGTATGCGCTTTTACAGAGAGACAGACAGTCAACCCTTTGTTGGATTTGGTCCAAAATGTGATACAGACCTATATTCATGGTGATAAAAATGTGTACCAAATTTTATCCACCTAGCTATTTAAGTTTGTGAGTTATCACGTTCACATTAACAAAGATATACAGACAGACAGACTTCCCGTGGACGGAATTTGCCCAAAATTTGATAGAAACATACAAATTATGTGTAAAGACCACATACTAAATTTCATCCCTGTAGCTTGAATAGTGTTTGAGTTATCGTGTTCACAGAGAGACAGACATAATTCTAAAATTGTGTTTTTCGGACTAAAGGAGGTCTAAAACGTGGAGATTCATGAAAATCTCGAGTTCGAATTTTTTGACGATTACAAATACTTTCTCTTCGTGTATGAGAAAGTAAAAAAGTATATAAATGCATTATACGTATGATTTGTATTATTTATGAGGAGAAAACGGAAGAAGAGGAAATGATACAGGGTACAAAACTTGGGCTAATGAATTGTGTGCTGGTGTGCATTCCAGAATCCAAAAATATTTTCCCTTTAATTGTGCTGAAAGAAATCGGTGGTCCGATCTCACGCAACTGGTTACCTTGATGATTACATCTTTTCTTTAGGCTGGTTTTTTTTCTTATTTTAAAGTGTATTTCATAAAAAAGTTAATTAATCTGTTCTGAAGGTTAATTAACTACAATTTTTTTGTAGTTAAATAGATTTTTATTAAAATTATTTTTACATCACTGCATATTAATAATGTCCAGATGGTCCAAATTTGGCCTTTCTCCTCTGCTTAAAATGTGATTAATCATTCCTTTAAAAAAATCTGAATATACTTTCGTGATAACTCGAAATATCTCTCGCTGATCGCATCACTCCTAATGGTTACTGTCTACAGTTGACAATTATACCTCTAAATGACACTTAATGATTATTTTCTTTTCATTTAATGCAATTTTAAATTCTGAAAATGAAAAATAAAAAATTGAAAAGTTAGGTAAAGGAAGGATTTCTATATTGTTTTAAATTCAGAAATAATATTAATTTTATAAATACTAACAGCACTTTGTTGCAATTTCGACACATTATTTTCAATGAAATTGTATCGATTTTAATTAAAGCAATAGATAATCATCGTTTTTGGAATACTCTGTCCACCTCATTAGTAGAATTATCTCTCAAATCATCTAAACATTTTTAAACAACAGTAATTACAATCACTAATTAACGTATTTGATGTGAGATCGGGGCAGATTAAAATCAGTCACTCCTTTATAGTGATTTATTGAGCTGAATTTCGTTATCCAGCTAGGAAAACACAACGAGCTTTTAATTTTCAAATCAGAATCTCTAAAAATCTATTCCTGTGATCCAAACTGAAGCGAGAGCGAAAACTAAGAAGAAAGTTAGGTGTGTGATAACAGACAGAAAGATCTAACAGTTATTAATGCTGCTGTGGAAGAAAATGGAGAAGAGATAATTGAAATCGAGCAGAAAAGTTTTATTTGTTTGGTAGAAAGCTGAGCATTTTTCCGCCTTGAAACGTTCAATTATAGTAATTGCTAAAATTAATTTCTGCCAAAGTACCGTTCCTCGTCCTTCCGCCCTCTATTTGAGAAGGCCTGGAATGACGAGAATTACTCCAATGAGACAGGAAGTAGAATGTGTGAAGGAAGAAATTAGCTAGGAATTTGTGATGTTTTTAATTTATTATGGCTGTGCTTTGGAAACGGAGGAACGCCAGAGTTTTCCTTACGTAATGTTGAGAAAATGACTTTCGTTTTTTCTAATTTTTCTAATAATTTCAAATTTATTAAAACAGTGTTTTATGGAATTCCTTAGAGTAGACAAATTTATATATTATTCATAAAGCCCACTATGTTAAACATGATTAAATACAAAACCTTAGGAGTATTTTTTAATAAAAAAATTCTAGATATATGTATGGAAATATTTATCATAAAACATTCTTGAAGTAAAAGAAATTGTAATTTACTATATTTAACTTTTCTTCTGTAACCTAAAAAAAATTCCAGAAATTTTAAATAAATCCAATAAATATTGCGAAGAATACTACGTACTGCTATTAAAAACCAGTTTAATTACAAATTTGGTTGATTAAATAAGGAAGTTCTGTGTTAAAGAAATAACATGCGCTTTCATATATTAGAAGTTGTTATTTATATAAGAGACTATATTTCGACTTCACTATTTATATGGTTTGTGCGTTACAGAATATGAAGCATTACTTTTTTTCAAAATATTTGTTGAAAATATTTTGCATCAAAGAACATAAATAATTATGAAATAATTTTATTAAGAAATATGAAATATTTCTACAAAATGTAAAATTATTTTATTCTGTTTATTCCGCCTACCTTACTTCCGTTGTTAAAACAAGTTAATGTAATATTAACTAATAATTACAGTAATAACTAATAATTACTAGTAATGAATGCAAGGAATCAATCAATTTATATTCGAACATTTATTGTTCAAACAAAATGAGGGAAATTGAAGAGAACAGTGGGATATGCAAAAATAAGGAGCCATATACAACAAAAAATTTAAACAAAATAATAATGAACGAATTCGTAGGAGGCAATTTAAAATTACACTCATAAATTAAAAAAGATATAGAAATGTGCAAATTTTCAAGTGGCAATTTTTTAATTTTAATTTCAAAATTGCTACTGATTATAGTAAGCCAACAACACTTTCTCTTCTCTAAATTTATTTTGTATTGATTTTTTAAAGTTTTGATTGCTATTTATGTTATCAAAAATTATTTGCGGATTATCTTTTTGTACATTCTTCTAAATGGTATTTTTCGGGAGGTAAAAAGAATTTCATTTATAGTTTCAATTTATTTATGCTTGCAAATTTCATAATTAAGTGTCTCATTTCGCGGCTCATTAATAATATGTAGGTATTTACTAATTTTTCAAGATGCTTCATCATAAGGAATTTTCATTATTAATAGTTTCTTTTTCACCTTTGTAAAATACACATTTTTTTTGTAATCCTGACAGCATGAATATTTCTTTCCTGTTGGCAACATGAAAAATAAATTAAACTACCTCAGTGTAATTAATAATCTTATCTGAAATAATTCGGTTCTGATATTTATTAACAAATTTTGAGATATTTGTTGAATAAAACTTTTCTTTATTAATCTTTAATTAAAGTTTCAGTGCTTTTATTTCCGAGGAGTAATTATTCATGAAAGAATGACAACAGAAAACTTTCTGTTTGGACAGCAGGAAAAAGAATCAAATCATAGATTTTTGCATTAGCCCACAGAGTTTTTAAAAAAATTTAAATTAATATCTCCTGGGACATACAAGAAAAATAAAATCAGTAAAACTAACTCCAAGCAACCGTGTTTTTGATTTAAAAATAAGTGAACATGTCTGATCCTTTTTTACTTTGGTTATTTTCTTTAACTTAATTATGATAAGATAATCAAAGGTTTCCGACTCTAAGAAAGTCATGTTCGATACCTGGAGGCAAATACGATTTTTGCAGCGTCAAACAAAAGCAACGCAAAAAATAGAACAAAAACTTTACATCGAGTGATTTTTTTCCTCTTCCCCTAGTCTAACTATTGAGTCTTCAGGGGATAAAAATTCTTTGCCGGTAGAAAAAAACAAAGGAACAGAACAAAAAAAATACCTATTGGGGTGGCGGAGAACTGTAAAGAGTGTGATTAGGAACCCCGAATTAAGCTTCCGGGCTTCAAGAAGTTATTCTCTCTATCCCAATTCCAGTTCTCGTTTGTTCTGCAAATGCTGTTGAAGTACAAACGTGAGAATCTTGCCGACTTTGCGTTTGTTTGAAAGAGAAAATGGAGGGAAAACAAAAAGGTGAAAAAAAATCATTTCACTCCATGTTAGAGACAACTCATGAATAATACATTCTCTTTTTTTTTTCTTCGTGCCTCTTTTTCTTCTGCTTTTCCCCCCGTTCTTTCTGTTCGTTAATACAAATGTTTATAATGTGTTCGAATGCCTCTATATTCGCTGAAATAACGATTCATCAGGGGAAAGAAAACGACTGATTTGCCTCCAGTCTAGAACGATTCATCAGGGGAAAGAAAACGACTGATTTGCCTCCAGTCTAGTAATTTTGTATAAATAAAACTGTCTTTTCAATACAGACGAAATAAGAACGTTATATAATAAACAGAACATAGTTATTTCTTTAAGCTAATGCTTTTTACCAGTTAAAATAACTTTAAAAATATTTCTTTTTATTTTTCTTTTAAAATAATTTTTCTTCTTTTGTCTCTCTATTTTTTTCTATTCCAAAACTTAACAGGTGGTACAGTTACTGTATCAATAGTATTTTTTTTATTTAATGGATTAATAAAATTGTTAACAAGAAATTAATTAGGATTTCTTTATTCGCCCCACGCTTGTGTGGCTTAGAAGTCTGTAAATGTAGGCCAGTTCAAAGATCGCCCTTGTCATCTGACCACGGTTCAAAATTAAGAGGATTATCCAAAAATACTCCTCGTGTTACTTCAAAACAGGTAATTTGTATAACAAAACTAATCCTCTCCCTCACATGCTTAGTTTTTAGACTACTTTAATTCTTTATTTGCCGACGGTACCCTTTAATCACTCTTATATTATCATACATTATTATTTAGTTTTCAAAAAAGTAAACGATTCTCAAATCCATAGTAATGTTTGTTTGCTTTTAAAAAGCAGCCTTAAGAAAGGAGAACAAAATAAAAACTCATTACTTCACTTTCGCATTAATTCTTTCATTTAAAGTGATGCATTTTTTGAGATTTTCATATCCGTATCAAAAATAACTTTCGCCATTTGACCATTTTTCCTGGCAGTATTCGCATGAACACGAGGAAGGCAGGTCCGTCAGCTAGCAGTAGATGGCAAATGAAAACAAAAATTAATTTTTTAACTATTAATCAAATTAATTAAATTATTTTATTTAATTAAAAAGATTTTTCATCTTTCCTGGGGTTATTCTGCATGAAAACGTATCCAATGTAGCCAAAATAAAATTAAAAAGTTGCTAGGAAGATAATTCGTTAAATAAAGGGTTAATGGCCTGAATATCGCTTAACTCCCACATCTTAAAGAATTATCATAGATGCGATGGCCAATCACCTAATATTTATTGATGATGAGCGAAGACAAGACAAGAAACCCATGGTCGGTGAAAAGGGACAACAAAACTTCTACTTTAATTTCATAAAATAGGAGACATAATTTCGTATCACATCGATACAATAACCATTTTAAGATGATATTTAATAATTAATTCACCCATGATGTAGAGGTTAATAGTTTTCGGACAATTATGATGGGGAATTAACTACAGCAATAGTTTCGTGAAGTGTTTTACAATCTTTATTTAACTCTTTCGCGTTCATTAGTTTCACAGTGAAACCGCATATTGAGCATTCTTTTACTCCGCATGGCCGAAACGTAGCGTAATTTTTCTTTCATAGCTTAAGAGCCAGATATATAGGCCAACTTACATAAAAATTCCATTTCAGTACCGTTAGTATTCACAAATATATCGGCATTACAAGAACTAAATTGCTTTTGATCTTTAAGAGAAACAATACGATGATGGTTCTTGCACAAATTGATGTTTTTCAAATTAAATCTTTGAAAGTAATACTGAATTTTTTGAAGTTTTAATATGTTAATACTCACGTACACTTATAAATTAAATACATAATTTAACTTGCATTTCGTTGATAACTTATTCGGAGGAAGAGTATCCCGTTACTGTTCATTGGTTTCACTGTGAAACCACAAATTTCTTGAAAAAAAAAATGCTAATTTTTTTTCTTTACATATTTATGGTCAGCTATATCTCTAATACTCATTTTTGAAATAAATTTAGTAATTTTTGAAATGAAACATGTAGTGAACTTGAAAGTGTTAATAAAACTGCATATTCTCCAAGATGTGTGGCTCAAACCTAAAAAGAATATATATATATATTTTGGCCAAACCAAATAATTGTTATTACATTCACTGAATTTCTGCAATTTTGAAGTTATTACACTGCTAGATTATAATAACTATTCAGTGAAATTATACAAAATTTCTTTACCAGAAGAAACAAAATAAAGGGATTAAATACAAAATAAAAACTAATTCGTATGGCGGGAAACTGTTAAAAATATGATTCGGAATCCCTAAATAAGCTTGCTGTATTTAAGAAGTTATACTCTATATACTAACTACTACCCTCGTTTATTTTGAAAATTTTGTAAAACTAACGTGAGAATATTAACAATTTCGCTTTGGATAGGAAAAAGAAAATAAAGAGAAAATTAAACGTTAAAAAAATAATTTTACTTTATACTACAGAATTCACGAATAATACATTTACTTCTCAATTTAGCATGTTTATCTTATTTATTTTTATCCTTTAAATTTAGTTATTTCCAATTTAAGTTCGCTAATATGTTAATAATGCATTTGATTCCCAATATATTCTTTAACCTTTTCAATCCTCAATGAAAAGATAAAAGAAAGCCACGATATTACGAAAAATGTTTAGCCTATCAGATTTCAGACAGAAGTAATCAGTACCTTTTCATGCTTTTTTACATTCACAGCTAATTACGTTTTCGAAACGAATTCATCAGTATTTCTGTGTATTTGAAAATTAAAATTAACTTTTATTAATTACCTTTGTAAGCTTATATTGCACCAGGTATTTTATGATTGCACAAAACTTTTCAGAAAAATACATTGTCATTTACAACTCAAATTTTTAACATTTAGGAATACCTGTGGTTTTACGAAAGCATTCTACTTACCTGCCTTAATATAAGGTTTTATTTTATATTACTAAAATATATATTATACAAGAAGTTCGCTTAGGCTTTATAATAATTAGGCATCATTAAATTTATATAATACTGGCTTATGTGAATAATTTTTATCGATAATGTTTACAAAATAATTTCGTCTTTATCAGATTTATTTATTCAGGAAAATGTCCGTCTTTTACAGCCAATTTATATTCCGAAAATATGAGAAGACAATTTTTTCTGGGATTATAACTTCCATATTACTGAAATACTGTTTTTAACAAAATGTTACTGTTATCGTTTTTTCTTATTCTTGATAAATTACTGGTTTAAAAGTCAAACAAATTCAGAATACGTTCAATTTCCTTATGCGATTTCAAAAAAATATTATAAACGTTAGAAACATGCAAAAAACATTATTTAAATAACAACTAATAAAAATTTTAAGTAAGCCTAAAATATTTCTTCATTAAATTGCTTTCAAACAGGGATTATTTAAATTATGAATAAACTATTTTTTTTGTTCTGTAATTTTTTCCATTATTTTTTCCCAAACAAAACATCCAAATTCATTATACATTATTCATTCATCATACATTATGTCTACATTATTATTTAGTTTTCAAAAAAGTAAACAATTTTCAAATCCATAGTAATATTTATTTACTGTTAAAAAGCAGCCTTAAAAAAGGAGAACAAAATAAAAACTCATTATTTTCACCTTCGCATTAATTATTTCATTTAAAATGATGCATTTTTTTGCGATTTTCATATCCGTATCAAAAATATTTTTGTTTTTTTAAATCAGCTTTGAGCTATAAAGTAATTATTTTTCTACCGTCTCTTCTCCAGAAATCCACAAAAAATGATTTAGAGTTATTTCTTTTCCACTTATGATAAAGGGAGTTCTTAAAGCGCAGATATAAAATAACGGTCAAAAACATTCCTTTTCATGATCTTCCACACATATCTTTCAGGCAAGCTCAAAATGCATTCTACAATCCTCTTTGCATTTAACGCCTTGTCATCAGAAGATGAGTTTCAGATTTTATAGCTTAGTGTTTCTTTAAATTTCATTTAATGATAAAGCGTGGCACGATATTTTGCGTGATGTTGAACAATAAAACCAGTGTTCCGTTCCAGAAGTTGAATGCCAGAAGAAAAAAGAAGTGAAGAAATGAAATGAAGAACGTGAGGAATGGCTGTAAAACTAAAGTGCTGAGAACCCAGAATGATAAGTATTTTGTTTCTTAGAACATTCTCACAAAGATTTACTTTGGCATGACTCCATTTATTTTTTCTAACGTAAATACAATTCAAAATTTAGCATTTTGGAATTTTCTAGAGGAAGGAGTACATTTATAATTCAGAATGTATATCTTTTATTGAATATGAAATAAAATTTGATTTTTTCGAGCGAATATTATCTCTGTGTTCCCGCGCGAGGAAACTGAATAATTTTTTCGAATAAGGAATTCATTGTTTGAGTTGTTTCAACTGGAATTTTAACATATCATAACAAGTAAATTTTATTTCAATAATGCAAAAAAATAATAATTTTTATTTACATCTACAAAATTTTTAGAGTCAAACTGCGTTATGATTTTACACTTAAACCTAATAATAAGTACATCTCTACGGAAGTGTTCAATGCGATTTTACTAAATCCTGGAAGCTAATAAAACGGCAGTTTTTAGGTGATTTTTCTAAAAAGGAGTTACAGATAAACTAGAACTGATTTACATTCTAAGACGAGCAATTAGAAACTGATATTAACAGAAAAGTAAATTTAATTAATTAATTATTTTTCCAATATTATTGAAAACCTAAGCATTTCTTCACTTAAGGTGACCAGGGACCTTCAAAATCATTTTTTTTTAAATTTTCAACTAATCAATTTGAAATTTTGTAGGAATTAAAATGAGCACTACATATGACAACACACAAAATTTCAATGCAGTATATTTATTTATTTTTGAGTTATGGTTCCATGCGCTTCAATTTTTGTTCAAATTTCATAACATTTTAATTTTATATAAGTATACAAACATATATGGAGAAGAAATTTTGGCATTCATTTAAAAATTATTTTGTTATTAAACTATAAATATTCTCTTGTTCCAAATATTGGGCATATTTTTTTCAAAATAAATAGTTTTGAGTTATTATTGCGTCCATTTTTCAATTCTTTTCCTAAACATAAAAATTAATCCCAATTTTTGTTTAAAAAGGGTTAGAGTAACTAAAAATAAAACTTTGAGTGATTTTGAGTAATTTTGGAGCGTCTGGAACATTTATCATAAAGGCCATTAATTTTTATTATAAATTTAATTTATAGCCGTAACTCAGAAATAAATAAATATATTGCGTTGAAAATTTGCGTGTTACTTTATATAATACTCTTATTAATGCCTGAAAAATTTATATTGATTAGTTGAAAATTTTTTTAAAAATAATTTTGAAGGTCCCTGGTCACCTTAAATGATTAAAATAGTTTATCCATTCTGATTGCAACTAAGATTTATTTAAACGCAGTAGAGAATGTACTGACTTTCTGAATTTGTCAAACAAGAAAAAATGTACCATTGAATATCCGGATAAAAATGAATTTCTTTTTCAATATTTCACACAACGACATGTAGTGAAAAAATATTAATTTGTTGAGGAATGTGAAAAAGTTTTTTTTTCCTGTTTTCTTGCATACTTGTTTTATTACGAGTTTTTCTACGATTTTAGATAGACGTTTGTGCATATTTAGTTTCTACCACATCTTAAGTTGCATACAAAACTAAATAAATTGAAATACATTTCTGTTAACTTCTGTGCACTTCTCCTCTTCAAATTAAGTAAATCAATTATTGTTCTTAATTGATTATTTTTTTTAGAGAAGCAAATCATTTTTTTAGTTTATTTATCCAGGTTAAGCTTCACTATGCAATTTTAATACGAATCAATTGTTCACTATACATTTTTTTTTATTTGAATACCATAAAATTTCCAAACATTCCGACTTTTGTAGCAAGTTGTTAATCTTATTTATGAGTACTGTAGATGGTTTTTTTCCTGATGGATTAGATTTTTCTACTCTTTGATGGCTTCTCATGACGTTTTTGCTCCTGAATGCTCACATAAGCCAAATAGCGTTGAATATTTCAAATGTCCTCAACAATATGAACATGTTTAATGTGAAGATAAACTACTGTTAATCTTATAATTACTTTTTTTTGGAATGCATTCTATATTTCAGGTTTCATTTCAAGATTCTTAAGTGCCACGATGGCCTGATGGCAATGTCTCGGATCTGGAGGAATCTAGGTTCAAATTTTGATTCCAGCAAAGATGCGTGCTGAATTTCCTGGGTGTGCTGCGTGTTGGGTTGGCAAAGAGTGGTTATCTCAGTTCATCTTCGTCATCTGAATACAGCTGAAAATTGCGGGGCTTACCTCGATGCAACCCTTATATTGCTTTAAATCCTGCAGTTAATCCAATTAAACTAAACTTAATCAAGTTTGCTGAAAAGGGTTTCTGCAGGGAACAAGCATCGAAAGTTAAGCACTTTGTATTGAAATGCACGAAAAAATACTTCAGTTTGATTTTAGAAGCACTTAATGTTAGAAATTAAGGTACATTTTCTGAGAATCAATGTTGCCTCAATGGGAATGATTTATGTTTAACTGTTGTTACAGAAATACTGTTTATTGCCAAGAATTTTTCTTGTAGCCCTTGGCTGTTTCCGTTTCCGAATTCTTTGACATTTTCACTATAAAACTTTTTCTCAAATTTATTGTTTCTAAAAGTAATCTGTTAAAAAGTATGAATTACTGCAGTTTTGGATGAAATGAATGTAGTAGGTATAAAATGAAAACTTTAATTTCACAATTTTAGCTCCACAAAATTGTCCGAATCAATAACTTGTCTGTGTTTCTTCTTGGATTACAATCTAGAAATTTCGGATTTTCTATCAAAAGATGCCAGAGAAAAAGCAAATGTTATATAATTTACATCATTTTTTGGTTTGTCTATTTTTTCATTATTTCAGTTTCACACAAACGTTTAGTTCGATATCGAAATAAATATAACGTTTGAGTAATAAATAGTTAAATAGTAATCAACTATAAAATGATTATAAGAATTTCAATCAAGATTGCTCATGAAAATACACATTTGAAAAGACTGAGAATCTTTCAAAGCATATTAGTATGTTTCTTTGTATATCAACTTTCTATAATCTCGATGTTTTATTTGCTTTAATTTTCTAAAAATATATTTAGCTATTGAAATTATTAATAATTAGAATACTGACGTAGATTAATCCGTCTTTTAATCATAGAAATACTATTAGTTGCCCCAAAATAATCACCTTCATTAAAATTAGATCTTTAGGCTAACTTTATGAAATCAAAGGCAAGGTTGATAAACGATTCTCTAATTTAAATGACTGACACTTTCGCTTATTATGTTGCAATTTTTCTAACAAATAAGATTAATGCGGAAAGGGTCAGCTGACAAAATGTATATTAACGTAAATATTTTGCATAATAGAATGAAGTCCTGTAACAATAATAATAATTTAAACAAAAAGGCATTAAGTTCATTTGTACATTCCCTTGATAAACTAAATTAAACACGGTAAATTTGACTAATACGAAATAATATCGTAACTAAATTATCTTTCATCTAGGAAACTTGATTTTCCTTTCATATGTAAACAACATGTTTGACGAACAAAACTGTTTGAATTGCAGCTTTCTGATGTATCATCTATTACTAGCAGCAAATTTCTAGAACATATGAATGGAATAAATATTCAAAAATACTTTGTCCAAACTTTTTTCAATGAATGTTATAGCGCAGGAGAAAACACATATTTTCAGCACGTCATTGAATTATTTACAAGAAATATGATTTAATTTTTGAACATAGTGTGAAAAAAATTAATTGTTATTTGATAAAATGTAATCAGTTATCTTTAATGAGAAAAGTAGTTTATAAGTTTTATCACAAAATCTCTGCAATTGGTTAAGGATATATTCAAATAAATTTAAATTGTATGCATGCTAAAATTATGCCCAGTAATGGATAATTTCTTATTAATATTATTTTATAATTTCCTAAGAATAACCAACCAACCTACATATATATATTACAAATTTAATTCCCATTTAAATCATATGCAGAAATTTTCTAACATTTTTGTATCCATCCTGAAATGAAATGATTACAAATTTAGGTTAATTTATTAACAAATTTTATGAACTATAATATTTTAAAATAATTATATAATTATAATTAAAGCAAACTAAAAATTTACGGCACCCAAGCTTTTTAAGTATTTAATTTTTTCCACTTTTTAAACCAAGGTTGGTAGGTCTTTTAGTGGCATATATATTTTTTTTCCTATGTATATTACATACAGTTCTTCTGATTTGTCTAATATCACTTCAAAATAAGTTTTGGTACGAATTCTATGTTTTAAGAGCAGCGCAGAGAAAATGTTATTATTGATTCAGCGGCCAAGCAAATACATTTTCAGAGATTTTTAGGAGTGATTTACATATTCAGATTTTATCAGAGATCTAGTAAGGTTGGAAGATTTCAAATAAAGACCCACTGATTAATATTTTTATTGGAGTAAAGTATTATTCTCACCTTGTTCCTCCCATTCAAAGAACTTAGCTTCATCTGAGTTTTTCTTACTTGAATCTGCAGACTACTAATTCCCATTTGTAATACAGTTTAGACCTCGAATATTTACAGTTTGGAAAAGAATTATAATGAGCCGTCTGAACCTCATCTAAGTAGAACAATTAGGTACATGTGGCTTTCAATCTAAAGTATGGCCCATATTATTTCGAGCCTATTTAAAAGGAAATAATTAAGAATGAATTAAACTTGTGTACAAAATTGTCTCATGTCGTTTAAAGAGATACATTTGAAATGTGGATTCATGACATTTTATTATGGAGGTTTCTTCATGTGCTGGCATTTTCTTTTTTTTGTGTGCAATTACTTTAGCCAAAAAAAGCACATTTGAAAGGAAATAATTTATATCGAGGTTTTCGACTGGCATCCTCTTAGGTCCATTTTGATCTATGTCAATAGATGTATTTTAAAGTTAGGAGGAACAATACAAGCATTTACTTGGTTTAGACCTTGGTTTAACCCTCAATTTGTTTTTTCAGTATACAGAATTGTTTGAATAGTGGGACATTTTCTTTTATTCTTGATGACCAGTAACTTGGGCGGCAAATATTAGCAACCAGACATATTTATGAGGAGGATCATTACAAATCCCTGATACATTTTATTATTTATTAGCATTTTGTTGTAGAGAACGATTCCATTCGTGGTCCTGATGAATTACTTTTAATAAAATTAATTTTTAGCGGTTTATTATTAACCCTAAGGAGACAATGTTGATGAGCATTATGAATTGGTAGTGATCAAGTTCTGAAGCTATGCAGATATTTAAATAAGTAGTTTCAAAGATGGGTTTATAAATCAAGAAAAGACTAGAAATAAAGATGTGGATGTCTTGATTTTGTAGAAATTTTTTGTATATTTTCCAAAGAAAGGGTGCTAAAATATGGTGAAGACTTCAAATAAAATTACGTGGTATGTAATATATTAGCAAGTAGACTTTTCTCGGACATAATTCAAATCGGTCTCTTTTTTCGTTTAGTTAAAAGATAATTTAAATAAAGATTTAAGGATTTACAAAGGTTTTAATATATTTCTTAAAAAAAATTTCCGATCTTAAACTTTTAGGAAAATATTCCGATACCGGCTCAGTACAAACCAATTAGATTCTGCTCATACATATCAATGAGACTTATTTATTTATTTTTCATGATGCACTATAATTCAATAAAGTATTAAGTATTTAAAATTATTTCTAATTTCATCAGTAAGCTTATAACTTTCCTTATGGAGGCCTATTGTCCATTTTATAATTTTTTTACAAAATTGTAATGTTATTACATCTCCCACAAATGCATTATTTCTCAAAATCCAGTTTATTATACATT